>JAMKQA010000090.1:0-52203 GCA_024699735.1 Posidonia australis
ACCACAGGGGAGAAACCAAGGCACAGAACACAGAGAAGCAACCACAACCAACACACAACTGGATTTACCATTAATAAACCATACACAAAATAATCACAAGAAATTTCATGGTTTAAAATTAATGGAGAAAAATCCAGACACAGATGTTACAGTGCTAGACTCATTAGATATATATGTGTAAGTTAATGAGTTATTGGATATCCATTTATTTAATAACTCTATAAATATGTAATCACTTATTCAATAAAGAGGTAGTTCTTCTTTTGCTCATATTCTCTCCTTAATCTCACATGAATAAATCAAATAAGATTGATCCAAAACCAAGTCAGATTCGACCTGATTTGAGCCCAACCTGAAATAAATAAAACAGTGGGATGTGTTAGAATAGGAGATTTCTAATTTTAGCCCAACCTGAAATCTTCACAGGCCATCAACATTGAAGACTAGATTGGGTCGGGTCTATGCTTTGATTATTGAAAATTAAGATAATATAAATGATTGTCCATCAACTCCTCCACTTGAAAAGTGTAAGAGGGATGTAGAACCCTAGCTAGATTTCCATACATGTGAATATCAGTGCAATCACACCATGCACCAACCCATCTAGTGGTTGTTGCCAAATCAGATTCCCTTTGATCACCATACAGAACAGGTTCACTCCATGCTGTGTGTCACACCAACTATTGAAGCATAGTGGAAATGGTCACGTACCCATCACTGTGATCTACAATTTAAGTGCAATACATGTTACTGCTTAAGTTCCAGAGTCAAATGGTTGACTTGATATTATATCACTATCATGCATAGATCAAATCAAGCATGTATTCTAACCAGAGGCAAAGCCAAGTAGGAGCTAGTGGGGTCTTAGACCTTGCACGATTTTTGGAAAAAAAATAGTAAGTATTAGGCTTTTGTGAAATTTGCCCACACAAAATTATTCCAGACCCGACTCCCAGCTGACACCCCTTGTCTCCTCCCCTCATTCCAAAATCCTAACAATCAAATCCTAGCGATAGGTTGATAGCCACCACCTCCTCGGTTCCTCCTCCCATTGTCTCCTCCTCTTGTTTTCACTTTGGATGTTTTTCCAACACCGTCCTCCACTCCTCATCTTCAGTCCTCTCTACCTACACCCTGTGGCTTGCTCCAACCGAGCAATCCCTGCTCCGACCACCACCTCCTCTTGCCAGCGACACACCAAGTGCCGACAACTAGCTCGTTTTCACATTGGGCATTCTTCCACCATCGTCAGTCCGTCCTCCTTGTCTTCGGTCCTCACAGTCTACTCCTTACTCCAATCAACCACCTCCATCGACGACCACCACCTCCTCCTCCCACCGACAATGCGCCCAAGTGCCAACAGCTGACTCATTTTCACTTTAGGCGTTCTTCAGTAAGTGGTTCTGTGGTTGTGCATTTATGCTTGTCTGTTTGACATTCTTCTACTTTTTTGCTTGTTAACAGTCCTACAATCTGGTGTTCCTTAACGGTTGTTCTTGACGGTTTTCTACTTTGCTAAAAAATAATTATCTCCATTGTGTAGCTTTATCTAGCATTTTAAGTATATTGCATGCATTTATTTCTTAATAATTTGAAACTATGAAGTAAGATACTTGATCTTATATGAATTTGTCTTTTAATCTAGGTTTGGTACCAAGGCTGATTTTACACTTGTACTCAGGGAGCTCCTAGTTTGATATATTAAAATTGGAGTATTAACTATTGTGCAGGTGAATAATGAGTTGTGTATTAATTATTTAAGTAGTTTTTAGAGATAATTAATCAAGTTAATTTTTCTGAGATTTCATACTTATGCTTAGTGTTTATTACCTTTTTTGTTTTGTTCGATTATATTTTAAGTTACTAGTTTTTCATTCATGGATAAGTTCGTGATAAAAGGAAAAAAAAACAATGAAGAAACTAATAATAGTTACACTTCTCCAAAGAAAAAACTTGTAGAGTTAAATATAGATGATCTTCTTTCTGATCCTACTTTAAGACCCTCAATATCTAACTATCTCTTCAATGATCAAGGTAAAATTCGAAGGACTTATTTACAAAGACTACATTATCAACCTTGTCAACATAGTTTTCATTCTAAGTTTATTATTGATCAACATCGAGAGTTTTTACCAAATTGGTTTAACTAATATCCTACTTGGTTAGAATATAGTATTGCAAAGGATGTCGTGTTTTCTCTTTTGCTATCTCTTCATGTAACTTAATGTTAAATTTGATACATTTTCAGTAATTGAAAAAAAAGAAGTAGATTACAAATGCATATGGGAAATCATAATAGTATTCATAATATAACTAAGAGAGCTTGTGAAACTCTAATGAATCAAAAGCAATATATTGAGACGTCTTGCTCTAGAAATTCTAACAAAACTCGTCAAGAGTATAAAAAACTTTTACAAACAGCTATTCAGACCATTTGTCTTCTTTTGAGAGCTGACTTATCTTTTTGTGAACATGATAAATCACAGAATTCAAGGAATCTAAAAAACTATTTGAAATTATGAAAACATCTTACTCTTCTTCATGAAGAATACAAAAACATGTGAAATAATGCTTCTAAAATTGATAGCCTAACTACATCTATTATCCAAAAGGAGATTGTTAGTTGTTGTGCAGTCGAAACAACTAATTTTATTGTTGAGAAAGTCAACGATACATTCTTCTTTTTATTGGGTGATAAAGCACGTGATGTTTTTAACAAAGAACAAATGAAATTTGTATTGCACCTTGTGAACAAAAGGGTGGAGTAGTTGAAATATTTTTGAAAATTGTCCATATTATTGACACAAAAGCTATAGCCTTGAAGGTAGTAATAGAGAAGTTATTTTCAAAACATAGACTTAGTTTGTCAAATCTACGAGGTCAAGTTTACGATAGAGTTAGCAACATGACTGGTGAATTTCATGAATTGCAATCTTTAATGTTGAATGAAAACAAGTCTGTACTTTATATCCATTGTTTTGCTCATCAACTCTAATTAGCATTAGTTGCTTTGACAAAAAAAGAACCTTACAAAGATGTTTTCTTTTATGTAGTAACTAGTGTGATAAATATTATTAGATCTTCATCTAAACGACATAACGTGCCTCAAAAACAACAACTTATTGAGGTTAATAAAATACTTGAAAGTGATCAACTTCCCAAAGAACGAGATTTGAATCAAGAGACTTCATTATGGCATAAAGTTCACATTTTACTTCTTTAGTGAGCTTAATGGCCATGTTTTCTTCTATTGTACAAGTTCTTGAGATTATTAAGATAGATGATTTAAAGGAAGAACAAAAACTTGAAGCTAATACTCTTTTGCTAAGTTAAATTTTTTTGATTTTGTTCTTAGCTTACATTTAATGAGAAAGATTTTAGCAATTACATATATTTTATCATAAATTTTATAGAAAAAAGATGAGAATATTATAAATGCTATGCATTTAGTGTTGACATAAAAAAAATGACTACAAAATTTAAGAGATGGTGGTTAAGATAATTTACTGACTGAAATTTCTTCATTTTGTGTAAAACATAAAATTGATGTTCCTAACATGAAAGATAAATATATACGTAAAGAATGTCCATGTAGAGAAGTAAAACAAATGACGAACCTTCATTATTACCATATTAAGTTGTTTTATTATGTCATAGACATCTAACTTCAGGATCTTAACAATCGTTTCTTAGAATTAAATACAAAATTGCTATTTTATATGACATTTTTAGATCCAAGTGACTAATTCAAGGTATTTGATAAAGATAAGTTGATCTATCTAGTAGAATTTAATCCCATAGACTTTTCTTCGAATAATTTTTTATACCTTGGTAATGAGCTTGACTCATATATTTATGACAAGCGTCATGACAATAAATTTCTTAGTTTAAAAGGAATTAGTGCTTCAGTCGAGAAAATAGTTTCCAAGAAAAAAGATATATTGCATCCTTTGGTTTACTTGTTTATTAAGTTGGTATTAACATTATTAATTGTTACGACGACTGTGGAGAAGTGTTTTTCCACAATGAATATTGTCAAAACAAAATTACGACATTGAATGGATGATCATTGGATGAATGATACTTTGGTTACTTACATTGAGAATGACGTATTTGATAGCATTAACGACATGACAATAATACAATGCTTACAAAATACGAAGTATTGTCAAGAACAATTGTAATTTTTTTTAATTTTAGAATTGTAATGGTGATATATTATATTTGTTTGGAGCGTTTATAAAAGTACTATATTTATTAGTAGCCTTGTTAAGTTGAATTCTTGACTTCGCCATTGATTCTAACTATTAGTATGTGCTTACTATATTTCAAAACAAAAAGGCAATCTTTGTCTATTTGAGTCCTAAATAACTAAGTTGTCATGCAAAATGTGAAACTATGCTTCATTTATATGACTATGAAGTCAAGCAATGTGATGCCTTACACCACTCGTTCTACCAGTTTCTCCCAATTTTCTTCAAATTCTTAGACATTAAAGAAAAGAAGGCTAAGAGAAATTATAAAGAGAAAGTGATAACAAATTTCTCCTAAAGCTCCCTCTATCTTATTCATGCTTTACCTAAAATTCAATATTAATTATGTTAGAATAGTCCCACATTGAAAACTATAAGGATATTACTTATGATTGTATATAAATGGATACCTTCACTTATTGTCATATTTCATTATAATATATAATCAAAAGAGACCCAAACGCATCTAAGCCAACACACATCCTCTTATATCCAAGAAAGACACTTGTAGGACCTAAAAGAGACCATAAGTAAGGAATGTGTTGGAATATTCTCACATTAAAAATTATGAGAATTGGACTTATAGTTATATATAGATGAATCCTTCTACTTATTGTCAATTAATTTTGAATTAGATATATATATTTCAACAAATTAAAAAGAGACAAAAATCTATGATACAAGAAATAGTTTTCAATATATGCAGGATTTGATATCCAATCACTTCCAGCACAAATGCATATATAAGGTAGGTGTAGAATATAAAGATTTCTTCATGCGCCAATAAATAGCATTTGACATGAGTTTCCCCTAATGGAGTTATGATGCCCCTATAACTTGGTTGCATGGTTTTGGAGGGTTTCTTATGTACACATAATTAAATAAGAAAGGGATACATACATCCTGAGATGATAGTCATTTCCGCCACTTGGAATTCCTTTTAGACATCTTCCAGTGCTCGTGTCCTCGAAACATATAATCATGTTTTCTTCCAACAAGAAAAATATAATTACTTGGAAAAAAAACAAAAGTTGAAAACAACAATCATGTAAACAAAAGGGAAGTAAACTTTTTTGAAGTAAAACCGATCACAAAATATGAATAATCATCAAAACATTTATCACCATTCTTGTCAAGTTGATAAAATAGAATAATAGATCATCCATAACTATTTTTGGGTTAGCTCTTGAACTAAATTTCATGCTAATAACATCTTTGGTATTTGGTCAAAGGAACAACTACCTTGGCTAGTGCAAACATGATGGCATGGACTAGCCTAACATGATCGCAGTCATTCTAGGGTCACTAGAAAGAGAGTTTGTTATAGCCAACCATTGTTTCAATTCACTGATTAGTCGCTAGTCAGGCTTGATGCTTGAGCTGATTAGTGTTGAGGGACTGGATATGGCATTTTGCTAAAGGGTTAACTGGGTCAACGGGTAAATAATTACCCAATAAATCAGTTACAAGCTTTCTAAAACAGGGATATGAAATATTGAAGTTCCAAAGCCTATTAGTTAACCATAGTAGGCTTTAGTGGCAAAGTAAGAATTTCATTTATTTGTCTATCCCATATTCTTTTAGTTATCCACTATTATTTCTGATTTCTGATTCTTGCATTGGAGAACAGTAGAACAATAGAAGGGTAAATTGATGATGGGAAGAACTAAATAAGTTGTACAATAATATGGGGCCCGGGAATCTGCAAGAATGTATGCAACCACGTTTGCTCCATGCGCTCTATTTTATTTTTTTTATTTTTTAAATTAACCTTACAGATTGGTTATTATAAAGGACATTTTAATTTCTTTAAACTGTACGAAATTTTAGTATATTTTAAATGTTAAACTTAAAATATTTATTCAATGGCAAAAAAGCTTAAAAAACTGAAATTTTAATACTTTGTACATAATCAATTCAATTAGGGTTTTGTGTATTTTGATTTTTTATTTTGAATTTTTTTAAAAGCATGTCTCATGCAGCCATTTATGCCTAATAATATTTCTTGATACATTAAACTTTTAAATACTTGAATTGTTTCATAGTTTAATAAATATATCTAGTAGCATATTTTAATGGAAAAAGGGATTGTTTCGCTCTGTAATGGAGTGGTCCAATCCCACACTTGTGAGGCAGACAATGATGCTGTGATGGCAGCATGGTTGGACATTTTAGCTACCTTTGATGCAACCATGCTTGGGGGTTTTTTGTAGGTCTTTTCTTCTTCTTCTTTTTTCCTTCCTTTTGATTGTATTTCTGTTTTAATCTGTCTTATCATCTTCATAAGGTGTTTTGCCTGTTGTTTTTTCCCTTCGTTTTTTTAATAAAATCTTTATTTGTTGATGAATTACTAAATATGTTGGTTAGTCATATGTTATTACAGTATTACTGTATTTAATGTTACATTGTATCACTCTTTTCTGTTACATCACATCACTATAGAAATTAAAATTTATGCATGAAATTATGATTATCTTTGTGTAGTTTCTTGTGGAATTATTGAAATGATCATAATGTTAGATGTCTTGGGTTCATCTAAGTCGATATTTCTATTTTTTATAAATAAGATGACAGTGGAAGGAGAAGTGGTTGGTAGTTGGCTGAGTAGTCGCCAAGGGCCTTGCCGACTGGTACCGACTAGCCGAATTGAAATTCTTGGAGTAAACATTGGTTTCTTCATTCTTAACACTATGAAGTCTAAGTGATGTCTTCACAGCATTTACTAAAAAAGTGAAATTACCATTCCCTCATGTTTGCACTTTGCACTAAAACGACTTGTAGACATGAATCAACTAACACAAAAAATCACATACCAATCCCGTTGAGTTCAAACTTCTCACTTTTTTGACAAACACACAGGTTCATAAAGTGCAAAATTGCATCTCAGTGCATCCTGATGGTATCCCAATAAAACAAAGAAATGGACAAAGTTCACTTTGAATTATACAAGAGGACCATAGAAGAAGACCCCTCTCTCTTATATAGAAAAGATAGAGCATGACTGTACAAGTAGGAATCCTAACAAAGCTACGACACATGAATCATAGTCTAACCAGGACACCAAAATCATGTTATACAATAGCATTTGAAAAGTAATTCATTATTAAGCAAGTTTCCTATATAAATAAGACTACTCAAAGATAAAGTGGGATGCTTGTCTAAGAAAATAATCGAACTAGAAGGCATATTCAATCATAATATTAGATGTCATATAACTAAAATATTTGGTAGCAAAGGATGGCTATGCTCACCAGGCTTGATATCCCTATGGGTGATATTGCGAACATGACACGCCTTGAGAGCTAAAAGCTGTATAAAGAAACAAGCAAAGATCACAACATAGACAATGATATCAGGAAAAAAAAAGCCTAATCATCAGTGCAACACAAGCAGAAAGTAGACAAAGAAAACCTCCCAATGTTTTAAATAAAACAACAGTGTCATAAATTCTTATTCTCTAAGGTTGCGTCTTCGATTAGATTATTTAAATTTAAGTCCTTCCTCACCACCTCTGGCCATGTATTTTTACCTTTTAGGCCTTTCCCATACCTCTTCTAACTCTAAACATAAATTGAGTCTCCCCTTCTTACAAGTGCACTCAGAGGTCTTCTTTAGACATGACCCGAATGACACAAGAATGTTCTCTAACTTTGTCATTGATTATTGTTACCCTTCCCTATTTCTTAAATGTATTTATTTATTAATCGGAGTGTTTTGTGCAAGAATCAAATGGAGAAAAGGAATTTGACATCCATTTCTTCAGGGAAGCCTTCCTGTTAGATGCCTGTGGGAGAAATATTAATCTTCATACATCCCCATTGCAATAATTTAAATACATAAAACAAACTCCAAATTTACTTGGCACTTTACTTCAATTCATTTCACTGTATAACCATATGCCAACTTCTGACTCCTGTTTCACAAAATTTATTCACTCTGTATTTTGATTCTGACCGAAAATAAAATCTAATGCTAGGGATACAATGTACATTGCATTTGAAAATAGATATGAATAACTTCGCAATTATGGATAACAAACCCAGCACATAGATAGGGGAATTCTAATGAATATTAATGATTAAAAACGAAATGGGGTGATAATGGGAGATAAATTGGATGACTATGAGAGATTCATTGACGAAGGAAAGAAAATTTACACACCCACACAAAGGATACCATGTGCGGAGTGCAGACACAACCCACTTATTCCATGACTCTTCACCAAATGACACATGCAACCATGCAAGAGAAATTTCATGTGTCCTGTGCTCAAGCATCACCTCCACAGTTCCACTGTGCACTTATTCATGTGAAAACACAATCCACTTTGAGACTAATGGGCACAACATTTATACATGCACAACACATTTAGCAAGATAAACAGACATGCGCATGCATGAAGATAACATGCATCCAAACATCTAAAAGCCTTGCCCTCAAGGATAAGAGAAGGAAACATAACCATGATCTAATGGACCTCTTCCCAAGTGGCATCTTCAGATGACATCCTTTCCATTTGACTAGAAATTCTATATTTCTCTATGCCTCTTTTGGACCTGCTGACTACTACCGACGATAGATTTAGATTCAACCTACCTCCTATGATAGATTTAGATACAACCCAAGGTTATGTGTAAATTCTGAAATTAGGAATGCAAGTAAAGATACCTATCGTTTTGTGTAGGTACAGTAAGAAAAATTTTAAAGTCTTCAGAAGACACTAGGATTGGCTAAGATATTATCAGATACTTGATATCTGTCAATTAAAAATATTATAGAAATAAATTATTTAAATCTACACAAGTATTTCCTGAAACTCAGTGCATAGTGACATATATACGTCTCCTGTCATCCAGGAGTACATGTAATAATTTACTTTCCCCACAATTGACTTGATAATAAGAAAGCTTTGGTTAACAAAGTGTTTAATGAGTGCAAGAAACAACTCAAGAGTTGGCACATTAGAAAGAAACCGAAGGTAAAGGAGATCAAAATGTAATTAGAAAACACCCACTGCATGCTAGAAGAATGAAAGAAGAAACAAGGACACCCTGCTAGTTTTAGAAGGACAAAGCCAAAAAACACAGACAAAATTCCACAACATGTCAAGAAGATGAAGACATAAGTAGCTGAAACGTTGAGAAGTAACTCATGACAGAAAAGTAGAAATAGGGAGAAATAACTCATGACAGAAAAGAAACAAAAAAGCTTAAATGGTTATTTATAACTGCTGAAAGTACTTCAAATATTTGAGAGCAGATCTCAGGGAACTAGCTCAAATAGTAATCACTCTATAATCAATTACCTATCATCTGAAAACTAAAAATAAAATCAAGTAACAGATCAAAAAAGGAATACACTGGTAATTCATACCAACTGAAGTATTAAATTTCGCATTTCCCTTCTTCCTGCTTCTGTTGTCCTCAGCCAGCGCCACCATGATGATGGATGAAATATCTGGGGTCTTTTCACTTGCACATCACTTTCTAGGTCACTAAATACTTTCCCTACTTCTGAATAAAGGAGTTTTTTCAGTGAAAGTCCCTCATTACGAAACACAAGCCAAATTCCCTCTGATGGTGACTCAAAATATTCAACAAATCTGGCTATATGTCTTAGTCCTTCGTATGCATATGACATTTCTAATGGATCGTGTTCATCCAATTGTAATGTTCCACAAGAGGTACACCCAACATCAATTGAAGACGATGAAGTGCTAGTTGTGATAAAACCTCCATGAGACAAGAAAGCTTTCAAGAACATTTCACCAAAGTACTTCTCTCGTAATCCACTCCTATATGCAACATTTCCTTTTTCAACCTGACAATAACAAAATTCAATGGTTTATAATTGAAGAAAAGCTACTGAGCAAGTAATATTTATGGACATAATCTTATAACCTTCCAAGAAAACACACCAAAAACTCTAATACAAATTTATTAACTACAATCACAGACATGAAACTTAATCAAGTGACGTGTTTTAATATAAGATAGACAATGGGGTTCAAATTGTCACAAGATAGCCAGAGCATCACACAATTTACAAACCATGTTACAGTGGATTGGCAATTAAACATTACAAATAAAAGGAAACAAGGGTTGACTGCAAAGATAGCATTTACAATATGTGTAGATGGAATTTCAAAATCAAACCTAAATGACTTGACCTATAACGCCTCTAACCCAATTCTAGAGTTCACTATTTTTTCAAGCTCCACCACCTCACCACTCTACACAAAGTAGACACCTATTTAGATTAACTCCAACTTTGCCCACCAAATTCCCCAAGTACAAAGATGACTTTCAAGCAAAATGTTGAATAAAGTTATCCAACTTCCCCACCCTTATTTCTTCAAGAGAGCTAGGTTAAAAGAGCAAAAGTCATGGAGGCTGAATTGAACTTCAAATCTCATACACCTTCTACTGTGCAACTATCTAATGGTGAATCAGACTTCTTTCCTTAAATCCACAATAAGTTCTGTGATTTGGAGAGGAAAAGATGTGTATATTACATTAGATTGAGAGAGATTATATATATATAGGGTAGGATATAAATGGATATCCATTTACCTAATAATAGATTCAACACAAAACACCCTGATAAGCTCAATACTCCCTCTCAAGTTAGAACATATATATCTATCATGTCCAGCTTATTACAAAAAAACTTATAAGTTCTAACATTAAGTCCTTTAGTGAAGATATCTGCAAATTAATAAGATGATTTTGTATATGGAGTAGCAATAATCACATTCATAATCATCTCATGAACATAATGACAATTTACCTCAATATGCTTGGTACGCTCATGGAAGGTAGAATTGTTAGCAATGTAGATGACTGCCTGATTATCATAGTACATGGACATAGGTACAGCAACTAGAAGACCTAGATCTGTCAGAAGAGAGCGAAGCCACATCATCTCACAAGCAATTTGAGACATAGATTTATATTTAAATATAGCACTAGATCGAGAGATGACATTCTGCTTTTTACTACGCTACGTGACCAGATTTCCTCTAACATAGGTGCACTATCCAAGAGTAAATTTTCGATCTCCTCTATCGCTTACATAACTAGAATCTGAGTAAGCTTCAATGAGCAGATGGCCATTTTTCTTGTACACAATCCTTTTCCAGGAGTCATTTTAACATAAACCAATACTCGTAAGACTTCCAGCCAATGTACTGTCCTTAGTTCTTGCATAAACTGGCTAAGTATCCCAACAGTATATGCAATATCTGGCTAGGTTACAGTCAAATAAATCAACTTCCCAACAAGCTAACTATACCTACTAGCATCTTCTAACAGAGGTAAAGAACTGTCACAGAAGTCTAGACTCTGATCAAATGAAGTATTTCTGGCTTACACCCTAAGAGACCTATTTCCTGCCATAGATCTAGTGCATATTTCCTTTATGATAATGCCATTCTGTCTTTAGTATATGCAAATTCAATACCCAATAAATACTTAGGTTTATCAATGTCTTTGGTCACAAAATGTTTCTGTAAATGATCCTTCGTCCTCTGAATTCCTGTAAGATCACTACCAATCATCAGAATATCATCCACATACATAGCTAATATCACACAACCATTGTCTGTTTGTTTGTAGAACACAAAATGATCCACAACACAGTGTCGGAAACCACAAGTACTAACAATGCAGTTAAACTTCTTAAGCCAGGCTCGTAGACTCCATTTGAGCCCATAGATAGCTCTCCTAAGAAGGTACACTTGATTCTCCTATTGAGCAACATATCCAGGAAGTTGCTTCATATACACCTGTTCCATAAGATCACCATATAGAAACACATTCTTGACATCAAGTTGATAGATGTTCCAAGATTGGTTGATAGCAAAGGAAAGAATAACTCAGATGGAATTCAACCAAGCAATAATAGAGAATGTCTTAGAATAATCAATGCCATATTCTTGTGTAAAGCCTCGTGCTATTAGGCGAGCTTCATACCTGTCCACTATACTATTAGGTTTGTATTTAATGGCAAACACCCATCTGTAAATAACAACATTTGTTTTCTCTGGTCTAAGTACCAATGTCCATGTCCTATGAGACACAAGTACATCTATTTCATCATCTATTTCTATTTTCCACTGTGGTAGTAAAAGAGTCTCTTGGTAGTTCCTGGAAATTGATTTAGAAGTAATAGATAAGGCAAACGTACGGAAAGTAGGATGAAAATGATTATAACTAACAAAATGAAAAATAGAATGAATTGTGGAGACACGTGTACTTTTCCAAATAGCAATAGACAAGTGAAAATCTTAGGGTGGTAGATCTGTAGATGGTGAAGAAGATGTAGCTGTGAGAGGACGTGATCGTCGCTGATTTACCTACAAAGTCTTTGACACGTCTTCGCCTTTAGTAGGAGCATCATTAATACCACCAGATTCAACAATGCATGGTAAAGATACTTTATCAGGTGAAGATGAATCACTAACAAAGAAGCATTAATTTTCATGAAAGATAACATATATGTATTTCTTGTTAGCAAGAATATAGCAACGATAACCACACTGAGTACGAGAATATCCCAAAAACACACATTGAATGGATCTAGGAGCAAGTTTATCTAGATTTAGAGTCAAATCCTGAACAAATGCAACACAATCAAAAATCCAAGGAGTAAGTGGAAAAATATCTACATCAAGACGTAACCTCTTAAGGAGAATTTCCCCTCCAAGTGGGATGGAAGGCATACAATTGATGAGATAGGAAGCGGTTAAGATGGCATCAAATCACAGATACTTGGGAACCTGTATTTCAAACATGAGAGACCTGACAACATCAAGGATATGACGATGCTTACATTCAACCATATCATTTTATTGTGATGTATAAGAGCAGGAGGTTTGTGGATAACACCAAGAGATTCACAATAATTGAGTAAATTTACTTGAGTAAATTCTAATGCAATATTAGTACGAAGAATTTTTGGATAAATAGAATATTGATTTATAATTTCCACGAAAAACTTTTTGATAGTATTAAGAACACTACCTTTATATTTTAACAAATAAACCTATGATATTCGTGAAAAATCATCAATAAAGATAATATAATATCTATAACCAGACACAAAAGATGTTCTAACAGGACTCCATATATTACAATGAATCAACTAGAAAGAACTCTAACTTCTAACTAAACTAAGACGACGAAAAGTAACACGATGATGCTTACTTAACTCACACGACTTACACTGAAAAAAAGAAATAGACATCCATGAAAGAGCTTGCTGTAGTTTATGATGAGAAAGATGACCCAAGCGACGATATCAAATAATAGATTGATCTGTAGTGGAAGTTAATGATGCAAGGCCTCCAGGTATCTCATTTTTGGCAAGTAGTCTCCTTGACCTTTGTCACGTCTCAAACCAATCCTCTTCTCCGTCTGCAGGTCATGAAAGGTACAGTGAATAGAGAAGAATGTTACAAAACAATTAAGATGTTTGGTAATAGAACTAATTGATAAAAGGTTAACTGGGAGTTCTGGAACATAAAGGACTTTATGTAATGTCAACTGAAACATAGCACGAATGGTGCATTGTCCAGATACACGATAAATCCTACCATCTGCAATGGAAATTGATCTAATGTTTGGTAACTGGGATAACCAAAAATAAAAATCACAACTACTAGTCATATGAGAATATGCCTCTGAATCAATAATCCAAGAACTGTCCCTAGAACCAAATAGACCAGAAATACTTGACGTGGAAGCAGTAGCATGTGATGTCATAGTTGCAGAAGCCTGAGTCTCTCTAAATTGAAGAAACTGGAGATATTCCTCCTGAGAGAGTGTTACTGGAGATGCACTAGTAATAGGAGCAGCTGAAGATGTACCCTGTACCATTGTAGAAACCTGTGTCCAATTTAATTTCTCAAACTTCTCCCGGCAACGATCAGATCTGTGGTTGTTATGACCACAGTGCTCACATGGAGTACAACCTCTGCCTCAGTCCATCCTCGATGACCTCCTCTACCAGAATTACAACCACGACCACGAGTGACGACTATGGTCGAATGATCTGACGTAGACGTGAGTGTACTACTGGAGATATGAAGAACCCGAGCAAAAGTACTCTCCAAGCTAGGAGTGGAATCTGAACCAAGAACCTAACCTCAGACTTGAGACAAAAATTCTGGAGTTAGACCAGATAGATATGCAGCGACTGCAAGCTCCTCACAATACTGACGCATCGTATTGATATCTGATGTCAATGGTTGATACAAGTCAAGCTCCCCAAGAAGAGATCGAAGAGAAGAAAAGTACTTTATACTGAACTTTCACCTATTTTTAAGGTGAAAATCTGTTCATAGACCTCAAAAACTTTAGAAATATTTTACTTATATCCATACATCTTCTTCAAAGCATCTTAGATATTCTTTACAGGATGGAGAAGCATCACCCCACGAGCAACCGAAGATTCCATACTGTTCACCATCTATGAGACAACTAGTGAATCCTCGACATACGAATCTTTAAAAATATATCTTTTACATCAGGTGGAGGCTAAGTAAGGTGTTTAAGTTTTCGGCGAGTAGCTAAAAAAGTTTCAAAACCTTTGACCCACATCAAGTAGTTCTTTCCATCAAGTTTTTTTGAAGTTCCACTAAGATTCTTAACAAACAAATCTTTAGAGGCCATTATATTTGCACAAATCAGATCTGAATATCATTATTTGTAGGGAGAAAACGATGTCGAATATACTTGAAAAAGGATTGCACAAATCAATGGAAGACAATAGCCACTCTCAGTAGTAGTAGATAATGATAGAAACAGTCCTTTTCATGAACTGTATAGCAGCATTAATCACAATTCATGATCATGAGTAGCTAGAGGTACCTTTTGACGTCCCGTTTACATACGTGATGAATAGGCATAACACCAGAGACTACCAAAGACAGAAAAGGGATCAAAACACCCCTAGCAGTAGCCATATAGACCTGGAATAGGTTTGCCAGCATTAGGATATGGCAGACAGGGCTTGCCGACGACGGAACTGCGCCGTCAGAGGCCTATCGACAGCAGATCTGGGTTGTCGGAAGTCTATTGGCACTGAAGATGGCCCTGACGGGCCCTACTGAGAACGAAGAGGGCGAAAGAAGGTGCAGTCGGCGCTGGGGAAGAGAAAGGAAGGTGTTGGGGAGGTCATCGGAGTCAGATGTGGCCGAAAAGGAGGTCTCCGACGCTGGAGATGGCCGAAGATGGTCGGAAACGTTAGGAGAGGTGGCTGACAGCTAGGGTTTGTCTCTGAGCTCTGGTATCATGTGATTTGGAGAGAAAAAGATGTGTATATTGCATTAGATTGAGAGAGATTACATATATATAGAGTATAATATAAATGGATATCCGTTTACCTAATAACAGACTCAACACATAACACCCTAATAAGCACAACAAGTTCCTATAATCATTTCTGGCCTAACAACTCCATCAAGATTATGAATTTAGATAGGTAAAATATATATATAGGAGGATGGACAACACTAAAGAAATCAGATCCAACTTAAAACAAGAACCACCCTATCCACCCAAATAACCGAAACATTATCAAAACAAACGATTTTTCATTGGTCATACCTTGCAAATTTAACTTGAAAATCATGTTGACTACTAGTCAAACCAACACATATAATCAATGTGGTTCGAATTCGATGGAAAAAACCTTGCTTCCAAGTTCCACCACATCTCCAACTTCCTTTCAATTTCTACGATCTGATACATCTTCAACCACTCCTTCCTTTGGAAAGTATTACAATGATTTCCTCTAGTTCATAAAGACATCTAATTTACATGTCCTTCACTACAATGTCCAAAAATGGGAAGTTCATATCCGTAAAAAGTGAAAGAAAAGGTTAATGTTTTGGAAAGTGGACAATAGCTGGGAAGACCCATTGAACCATTGAGATGTCAGGAAGTAAAATCAGTAGTTCAAATACTACTTGAAGTTTGTTTGCAGAACAACACAGAATCAGAGGAAGAGATCAGCTACAAAGCACTACTTCAGATGTTGATTTCTAGTATTTAAGAGCCCAAAGTAACTATCTGATTCCATTCCTTACCTTAATGCGTTTCAAAATGTATGAATTGTCATCATCAACATCAGAGCAATAGTACCCAGGGGATGAATTACCACGTAGACTCATGTTGTATGCATGCACATCCCAACCAAAGCAATTCAGCTTCTCATGTTGGCAACTGAAATTACCACCAACTTCAGAACAATTCCATTGAAATGCTAGCCAAACTTCACCATATGATCCACCACCAAACTGTCTTTCAAGTGTATACCTAACCAATTAAAAAAATACAAATTTGAGTTCAATTATCATTAGAAAATCTGAAGTAATAAAAAATATATCATAACAATCTTATAAAAAAATGTCATGCTCAATGATGCAAACATACTTTCTAGACAAACAGAAAAGGTATAGGGTTCCAGCTAATGGACGAACAGTTTCACAAGGATGAAAATAATAAATATAGATGTTGATGGAGGGAAAAAAACAATAGATTCACTTGTGTTAGAGAAAGGATATCTCGTATATATAGGAGTACACATAAACAGATAATACAAAAGATTCATATAAGAATCCATTTATTCTAACACTCTCCCTCAAAGCATAGAGATCAATCAAGCCTAACTTGTTACAAAGTGAATTAAACACCCTAATACCTAGTCTTTTGGTAAAGATATCGATTAATTGCTCTGAAAACTGAATGTAGGGGGTTAAAATGACTCCTCTCTCTGATCACCATATCATATACATAGGGACAATTCACCTTAATATACTTTGTGCGTTTATAAAAAATTAGATTATTTATAATGAATATAACAACTTGATTATTATAATACATAACCATAAAAGCATCTACAAAAAAACCAAGTTCTACTAATAAAGACCTAAATTACATCATTTCACACGCTATCTATGTTAAGGAGCGATACACAGCTTCAACACTAGATCTAGACACTATGTTCCAATTCTTGATTCGTTAAGTGACAAGATTGCCTCCAACATATGTGCAATAGCTGAATGTGGACTTCTTATATCCTTTGTCTCATGCATAATCAAAATCTAAATAGGCCCCAATCTGTAAATGACTATTCTTCTAGTAAACAAGGCCTTTCCCGAGAACACCCTTAATGTAGACCAAAACACGTAAGGCTCTCTACTAATGAACCATCCTACGCTCATGCATAAACTGACTAAGTAGTCCTCTAACATATGAAATATTTGGATGAATAACAATCAAGTAAATTAACTTCCCAATCAAACGCCTATACTGACCAACATCTTTATAAAGCTCATAAGAATTGTCCTAGAAAGCAAGACATTGATCTATAAGAGTACTTTCGGATCTACAACTTATAAACCCAAACTCTTGAAGAAGGTCCAGTACATACTTCCTGAAATAATGACATCTTGTCTTTGACATAAGCAAACTTCATGGCTAGATAATACCTGGACTTTCCTATGTCCTTGATAATAAAATATGTCTTGAAATACTCCTAAGTCTCACTGATCCCTGCGAAGTCACTACCTACCAATAAAATATTATCAACATATTCTGCTAAAATAACACAATCCCTGGTCATCCTCCTGTAAAACACTAAATGATTCACAATATATCTCTGGAAACCACTACTTTTGACAATTTTACTGAATTTCTCAAACCATGCTTGTAGACCTTGCTTGAGACCATATATAACCTTCCTAAGTAAGAACACACGGTCCTCCTTGTAGCAAGATACACCGAAGATTGTTCTATAAGCACCTAATAAGATAGATCACTACAAAAAAAGCATTTTTGAAATCAAGCTGGCAAAATTCCCATAGATAATTTGTGACAATAAACAACATAACCCGTATAAAGATCAGGCGAATCATTGATGAGAATGTCTTGACATAATCAATCTTATATATCTGTGTAAATCCATGAGCAACCAAACAAGCGTTGTACCTATCAACATATTCATCTGACTTGTATTTAATAATGAAAATCTATCTGCAAATGACTATATTGGTTTCGACAAGGCAAGCAACCAAGTTCCAAGTATCACAAGATACCAACGCTTCCATTTCTTCATTCATAGCTGCCTTCCAATGAAGAACGAAAAATGCTTCTTGGTAGTTCTTGAGAGCAAACTTAGAGGAAATAAATAAAGTAAAAAAACGAAAAAAAGGTGAAAGATGATCATAGGTAACAAAATAGAAAATAGGATAAACTATAATGGAATACTTATCCTTTCCTAGTGCAATGGAAACATCTAGGTCTAAGATAGATGGATTCACAAACATGATGGAGGATAGCTAAGCTGGATATGATTGACGTGGCTGTTGACAATGATGATAACCTACAAAAGACGAGCCAAATTTGGTTCCACAACAATAAAGTTATCATAAACTAAGATAGACTCTTCAATAGGTGAAGATAAAGGCATACTTTCTAAAGGAGAATCAACAGAACAAAAGTAGGGTTAGGACTCACCCTACAATGTAATACCTGTGACCTGACACAAGTGAAACTCTAGCAGAACCCTAAGCATTACAATGAAATAACTTAAACAAACTTTGACTAATAGTAAAACGCTGACGTCTATAGGTAACACAATAATGCTTACTTAACAGACATGACTTGCAATCAAAAGAACTAATAAAAAATAAGCTAATGTCTGCTAAAGCTTGTGGTGAAATAGGTGACCAAGATGACAGTGTCATAGCAGAGAAGATTCCTATGCGGACACAAGAGCTGCTAATTCCCGAGGTATCTCATCACAAACGAGCAGATATACATCATATCCACGCTTATAACCCAAACCAATCTTCTTTTCCATCTACAAATCCTAAAATGTACATTAGAAAGGGAAAAAGGTTATAAAACAATACAATTGTTTGATAATGACACTAATAGAAATAAAATTCACTGGAAAATTAGGTACATAAAGAACTTTATCAAAAGTGATCTCAGATGAGGTGTGAATCATACCTTCTCTAGATACAGAATAAGTATGATCATCAGTAATGGAAACAAAACGAATATCAAACAACTGAAAAAGGCAGGTAAAAAGATCATGTGTACTTGACATGTGAGATGAGACATCCTAGTCTATAATCCAGAAACTGTCCTTAAAAGCTAATAAAGCACTCGTACATGATGTGGAAGCATGTGATGCTATAGTAGAAAACTAGTTAGCTTGTTGCACCTCCTAAGTTAGTTTGAGAGATAAGCACTGTATGAGGAGGTTGATCTGTGAACAATGCAGTAAAAGATGTCTCAGTAGTAGTATGAGCAGAATATATCTACTATGGCTTGCCAAATTTCTTCCAACACCTATCAGATTTGTGATTAAACTAGTCACAATGCTCACAACGATGTCGTCCTCCCCTCGTAGAATGACTACCATGGCCACAACCATGACCACGAAAAAAGGCCGTCATCAATTCCACAGACTGAGAAAGAACAATAGTTAATGTAGTAATAGATATCCACAACACTCTGAAAAGGCAGACTGTAAGGATAGAATTGACTTAGCACCAAAAATCTGTTCATGTATCAGTGTATCCAACTCTGGGTTGAGACAAGACAAAAAAACAACAATAAGTTCCTCACAATATTCACACATCTTAGAGATATCAATTATAAGAGGTTGATAAAACTTTAACTCATCCAGAAGTACACAAAGACTGATGAAATAATATTGTACTAAATCCTTGAAATATTCTTCTCATGGCCATATGTACTCTTTAAGGTTTCTCTAGAAATGCTCATGTATACTTCGAGAAATGCTCTCCTTTATGGTATTCACAGGTTGAGAAATTACTACACAATTATCTATAAATCAATCTTTATAGGCAATATCCTTAACATCAAGGGATCATGGGTGAGATGTTGGACCTTCCAATAGGCATCGAGAAAGGTCTCAAAGGCTTAAGACTATAGAAGATAATTTTGTCCATTAAATCTAGCGAATGCACTGCTCAAATTCTTCACTATGGTATCCCGAGACATAGAAGAAGAAGCCATAGATCACAAAAAAAAAAGTAGTAGCACAATTTAATCGAAAATGAATAACAAAAAAGCGCACAAACAAATCAGATTTGTAAACATATGACAACAAATCAACACAATTACGATCCAAAGATACAAGAAAAACATGGATAGCACGTGTCCACGCACAAACATAAGTAGAAAATGCTTCAGTAGCCTAAATCATGTTGATAACAAACACCAACGGGGTTACCAAACCATAGAAGATGCCAAAGAAGAGCAACGACAACGAAAGAATTGCCAAAACTGCTAGTCGACGATAGAGGAAGCCCTAGTTAGACCTGATGGTGTCGAAGGAAGCCTTGGCTAGGCCTAACAACGTCGGAGGAAGCCTTACCTGGGTTGGTCGCGTCGGAGGAAGCCCTGATTGGGCTTGCCGTCACTAGAGGAAGCCCTACCTGGGTTTCGTGGCAGTGGATGAGGATTTGGAAGGGACGTAAAGGTGCAACGAAACGGCTAGAAGTCGAACAAGGCGGTGGCGGCAACGGACAAACGCAAAACATGTCAACAGGAGCTAGTGTCTCGACGATGCTACGGTTTCCTCTCCTCTCTCTCTCTCTCTCTCAAATTTTTTTTAAAATTTTAAAAACATTGCTCTAGTACCATGTTGATGGAGAAAAAAAAATTCACTTGTGTTATACTAAGGCATATCTCCTATATATAGAAGAGTACACATAAATGCATAATACCAAAGATCCATAAAAGGATACATTTACTCTAACAATAGAAAACTGTAAAATAATTGTCACAGGACACAAACATATTATTACTAGTATTGAGGACACTTTTAGTCAAAAAAAAAATTTTAACTCAAAAACCATGAAAAGAAGAAGAAACGGTGATCTTATCAAGTAGATGAGAAATAAAGGAAGGTGGAAAACAAGGAAAAGGTGCATGTTGCAAGCCTAAGACGTTGTAGACAACTAAAACAACAAAATCAACACAAAAATAGTCTCAAAATGATCCTTAAAACCAAAAAGAGATTTAAGCCATGCAGAGATGCTTTCACCCATCTCCATTGGACAAAATTTAACAAAAAGGTCCACTCCACAACAATAGAAACTATTAAACCCACCTCGCAAGCTTCCATCCAAAGCACCTTCAAAATTCTTTAATTCCTTTTAAGTCATCTACACCACCTTATGAGACGCGGCTTAATTCCCCACACCAGCTCTGAACATCCTGCAACCATGTACGCAAGCCTCCCTATATATCCCTTACATTTATCAGAAATCATCTCCTAAGAAGAAAGCGAAAATAGAATGTAATACAAGTATAACACCCCAAAACTGCCCCATTGTCAAACATAAGGTGCCACAAATTCACCACCTACAAGGAAAAATAGCATCTACTAGCCTAAGGACGTAAAACTTTGGTAGCGTTTTATAATGATTATTGGCTGTAAGCTACATCTTATTCGAAATAATCGCTTATGGAATAAAAAGTTGAACCAAACACACAAAACAAAACCAACTTTTTCAAAAACGCCATTTTTTTTCTCATATGTAAAACTAATCAAAAACATTGAAAATAAAAACTATAAAAGGTAGCTTTTTGAAAAATGCTAGGATTTTTTCCCATTTATTTCTTAGATTGTCCTCATTGAATAAATAATATTTTAAAAAATCCAATCTCTATTTACAATTTTTGGCATCGATACAAAACAAGCAAAACAAACCCTATTCTCCCTCAATCCTGACAAGACCCATCTATTGGAGAAGGCAGCTCTTCCACACGAAGCTTCAAGTGGCAGAGCTTCTCAACGATGGTATAATCGACAGAGGCAGAGGAGGTGACGATGTTGTTTATCAAAGATTGCAAGCGGAGGAATCCATTATTACAGCTTTTCGTGGTTTGTAGCTTGTTAGTTCCTTTCTTCGTGTTTTTGTTTTGAAACCCATTAGATCTGTTTTTAAGGAGGGAAGATAATGGAACTTATGACAAAGACATGAACTTGAAAATCCAAAAGGTGGTCCCAGTATTCAAGAAAAAGATAGAATTATCTCATGAATTTATCAATGTTTCAAAAGAAATTGTTCAAATTACGAAAACTAAAGAAGAAGCTACAAAGGTGAAGAAAGAGGCTGCTAAGGCAAAAGATGAGAGGTTTTCGATTGAAGCTTACATTAGTCTTTCAATGATAAAAATAGTATTAAGTACATGATAACATTGGAACTTATGATAAAACCTGCAAAATGAAAATTATTTGTACTTATAAGAAGAACAGAGAAAAAAACCCGTTGGGTGCTTTGGATTGTCGGAAAATTTATGAAGTAGCATATAAGTGATTTGCTTAAATATTTGGAGCCTATTTATATGACTTATTTGGTTAAAGAAAACCTCTTATTTTTTGTTTTTATATCATTAGAGGCAAAATAGACATTTACACACCTCATAATTATTTCTAAACAAGTACAACCAAATAGGATTAAAGAGTAAGAAGAATAAGCTAACTTTTTTTAGATTGTCAAAAAAACTAGCTAATTCCCACAAACATTTTGTCCATAAACATTATCAAACGCTACCTTTATGTTGAAAACCCAATCCAATTTTTATTTCAAATGTGAAGTCACTTTCCTTGACCAACCACTCATCCCTACCCACCCTCCATCACATCCTTGGCCTCTAGCACATCATGCCAACCCCATGATATTTTGCCGAGTTGTATAAATTCTATTCAATAAACTGATAAGCACAAAATATCTTATATCTTCGTAATCATTTGACGTATGTCGAGTTGGCATAACCCACATCACTACCATCCCTATGAAGGGCTCTCATAATCTTCATTATCTCCACCTTGAGGTATTACACAAGAATAAATCAACCCAATAAAGTTTCATAATAGTAGTGAAGATTATGGGAGCAACTAGCACTACATCCACATGTTATAAACTTATTATTAGAATAATCTTACATTGAAAAAAGTGAGGACTAGACTTATGGTTATATATAAATAGGACCTTCTATTCATAGTTAATTGATTTTGAGTTAAATGTTCATACTTCAACATAATATCCTTTCATGTCTAAAAAGAAACACTTGTAACATCTAAAAAAAGCCATAAGCGAAGAACAATGTTGGAATAGTCTCACATTAGAAAAGTGAGGATTGAACTTATAACTATATATAAATAGACCCTTTCACTCATAGTCAATTGATTTTGAGTTGGATGTATACATTTCAACACTCATAATATTACAAAACCTTGATTTAAGCAACACTGATAATACTAAACATTGCATTCATATTTTTGTAGACCATACACAGTTATGAGAA
Organism: Posidonia australis; assembly: GCA_024699735.1. Classification (NCBI taxonomy): domain Eukaryota; kingdom Viridiplantae; phylum Streptophyta; class Magnoliopsida; order Alismatales; family Posidoniaceae; genus Posidonia; species Posidonia australis. The sequence continues at coordinate 23,615 of JAMKQA010000090.1, forward strand.
TTTTGGTTTTGTAACAGACTTCAGCATAATGAATTGGATAGACTGTGCTCATTACTCTCACATATATAGTTGAGAGTACATGGGATAAATGGACCTAAACATAAATATTCAAAAATAGAACCACATATTAGTGTTGTTCTAACACAATAAGAGGTGAATTTCCAAATGGATCAAATCCTAGTGCCATTTTCTTAGGTCTCCGAAAATGAACAGAAGTATATATTGATGATAAAGCCACAAGAAGTATAATTCTTATGCCCAAAGAGATGAACATGTGAGATTTATTTTAAAAAATAAATGCATATTAAAAACCCACTTTTAAATCTCCAAAATGATCTAGGGTAGATTTACACATTTTTTAATAGATCTAAGATAACAACACTTCAGACACTAATTACAACTCAAAATGAAGACAGCAAGTCGGTATACAAAAAACAGGTTCAGTTGGTATCCGATTCAATTTCTTCTTCATGATCCACTAGACATGGAAGTATGGAACTATGGAAAATCAGCTTTGATCAATTTCTCAGATGCTATATTTAAGAAAAAGGGAGAAAAAATAACTTCCTAGGCAAAAGAGAGAGGAGCAATTCCATAAAAGTCGGTGGAATTGGCTATGTTGGCTGATGTCATCTTTTTACTGATACAACACCAATAAAAGGCACTCCTGATTCTAGGCCTTACCTTACATCTACTCTTCAATCAATCGCTTGAGAGATGTTCCATAGCCTTCCTTAGCTTTTCAGATTCATAAACTTGGAAACCACCCAAGACTGAACAGTGGGATCAACACAATCCATGTCAATTTTTTATATGCAATAACTTTTTCAGTTGTCATGTTTCCCAATGGCGATCCATGGAATAAAGATCATCAGTCTTCTATGTAGCATTCTACATTCTTACCTCTTAGCTATTCTAGCTCTCGTGTCAAAGTAATTTGACTGGGAATCCATTAATGAAATTTAGAGATGTCAGATCTGACATCCGATTGTAAACTTTTGTCAATTGTTATGGAATTGTTCCTCTTCATTGATGGGATAAAGCTTTATAAAATTACATCATGTAGTATATATTTGATCAGTATAGATTTAATAAAAAAAATGCTGCTAAACATCGTGGCAGGAATATTCATTTTAAAAGGAAAATGAAACAGCCATTGAAGCAGCAATTTGAATAAGCCAATCCATTGTAGAAACATTTACCTAAAATCTGGTACTTTGTAGTCCGGTGGATTTGTAGAATCAAAGCCAGTGCCATTGTAAGGAAATGAGTCAAGTAGACCAAGGAATTTCTCAAAATTTCCAAGATCATTGCCTTGATCTTTTACTCCAAGGTCCAGCTCAAAGAGTGAACAAAATGTGTGGTCATTATATAATCTTTTTGCACCAGCATCTGGAAGGTTTTGAGAAATTATTCACTCGCATATTAGTATATAAACCATAAGATAATATTATGATGATAATTATCAATCTCAAAACACTATAACAAACTGACAGGAAAGATGCTCGCTCACAGAGGGCGTGCAAATATTGGAATGGCAATTGTTACACTTCTACCTGGCTAGACACCTAGATAGCATTGCAGCAAAGTTGAAAATGGTTCACTAGATAATTTTATCTAATGAATTACTATTGCAAGTGGCAAATTGGCTATAGATGGAATGCCTTTTGCAGATGGCCTAACTCTTAAAAGTAACCTGCTGTTAGATGTAAACCTAAATGCATTGGCTTCATGTGCAATGTTCATGTGGAAAGGGCTTCTAGTTTACCATTTCCCTTTTTTTCAGGTGTGGGTTTTCGCTTATGATTGAGGAATTGAATATATATCATTAGCAACCGACTCATAAAAATTAATGAAAACCTACTGGTTTCTTTTGATGGAGTTATGCTCTTCATCTATGGGAACGTATTCCCAGCATTTGCCCATCTTTGACTCTGCATGTAGAACTTTTTGATAGGTTGTGATGGATTTTGCAATGCCTAGAATGACATCTATTTCACACCTGAGATACATAGTCTAGATGGTATTAACAAAGATTTAAAGCATCTAGCAATGTAATGCTTTGCAATTTTAAAATATGTAGATATGCATATAAATTTGACAGTTTAAGAGAAATGTAAGGATCTATCATATACTCAAACCACAAGCTCTCAACATGTTCTAGGGCCTATAATTGTGGCAGTTTGACTTGTGAAGATTATTAACTGAACACCAGCATAAAGTATCAGATCAGCCCTCCAAAATCATTACTGATGTACAATGACTGGTACAATTTATTATGTGAAAATATTAGCAAAAGACATGATATAAGAAAAAACAAGCTTTTGCAACATTTCCAGGATTTAGAATCTAAGCAGTAAGCCTTTTTGTTGCAGTAAAAGATAAAGGTTTCCTTCAATAAAATTAGACCTCTAAGCAATTAAGCAACATGTTACAAATGGACATAACCAATACTAACTATAGAATAAACTGAGTTGGAATATAAATATCTGCACTTACTGTGGTTGCATCTAAGGGCTTCTAACAAACTAGTGGATGAATCATGCACTCTGGTTTTCTGATAATCCTTTGCTCGTGGGAAATCATAATCCTTGTTGTCATTCAAGTTTTTGGATAAATAGAAACAGCCTAATTTCTTACTATTTGTTTCAACCTACAAAATGAAAAGCACAACATACATATGTCAAAGCTTTCATTGCTACCACAATTTAATATTCCTATGACAAGCAAGTGAGCATTCACTAAAGCAAAGCAGCAAAAGTAAGACCATCATGTTGGTGGGACAGAACTGGTGGTGAGTGAGTGCAAACTGCTGAACATGCACTTATTTTTAGTTATATAGCTAATGAGAAAAACTAAATAACCAGCCAGATGAAGAAGGTTGAGAAATACCATTCAAGTGAGAGAAACAAGATGTGAAGATGGGATGGAGGATTAGAGGGGGCAACATCACAAAGGATAGAGATAGGAAGAAGATGGAATGGAAGATAAGAGGGGGAAACATCATATTGAACTTGAGTTGGGAAGAAGAAATGGGTCAATAAAGAAATATTTTGCTCCTTTTATTTTGACGAACGAGGGGCAATTTCATTGAAACAGAGAACTATACTAGAGTAAGCACCATGACTTGGTAATCTTGGAAGTACTTGCAAAGGACAAACAGGAAGGGGTTTTCTACCAATATCAAACATTAGGGTAACTGCAAGATGCCTGGGCCTACTTAAACTAGCTTGCTTTTCAGTTTGAGGGCATTGGCTTGCCAAACCCAACACAACCAAGCAGAAGTAGTTCAGAAAATGATATGAGAAATAAGAATTGCACTGATTCACATCGAACGTCCAAAAAAATGACCTCTACTGAAACAAAAACAGAAGAAAAGTCGAAAGAAGTTCATAAAAAAGAAAAGGCATGTAAAAGTACTGACATTTACATACCACTAGTCTGTTGAAATTTGTGGTTATCTGGTTAAAATACTTGACTGATATCAAACTTGAATTGTTGCCATCTTTACCTGCACAAAATAAAATAAGCACATCAGTGAACAAGTAATAATTGTGCATAACTGTGTATTAGCAATTGACTCTGCTGTTAGGGACAAAATGACAAAATCTGTAGATTTTACCAAGAACAAGCATAGCTGCCCTCCTGTTGAAGTCAATCTAATCTAAACAACCAGAGTTGGGGCCACACCAAAGTGTGACTTGTATTTACAGACTACATCAAACACACCACAAAAGCAACCAGGGTGGTCCTCCAGCCTATGAAAACAGTGATCCATCTGCTGTCCATGAATAGGGAGAATGATCCACCTACAACATTTCGCTATTAAGCATAAAATGTCAAAATCTCAGATTTCACCAAGAAGAAGTGGAACTGCTCTCCTCTTGAACCTGACCTAGACAAACAGATGTGTGACCATTACTAAGTATGAGTTGTAGTTGTACTGTAGGAAACCAAACGCACACACAAAAGTGCATGGTATGATCCTTCTCCAGCCTATGAAAGCAGTGGTTCATCTGCTGCCCATGAATGCCTGCTTTATTGAAGACAATTGGCTTCATCCTCCTAACTGCTAATCCACAACCACCGTGGTAGGTTTTTCTAGATCTACCACTATTGCATTGGTAAAGACCTTGGCTTTTCTTTCTTTGTATAACTCTCAGAAGGGATCTAGTGACAAGTTTCTAGACTGTTCCCATGTAATTCCTTGTTGACATGGTTGCTCACATGCGTAAAACTGACCTTATTTACATCAACATTATTTAAGTAAATTCTACATTATGTTTCTTTTCGTTTAGATAAGATATTCTATGAGATTACCTGACATTTCAATTCAATAAAAAATGTTTCAGATCCAAGAAACTGAAATTCGAAAATCCAGTTCTAGTACAACAAATTTGGGAATTCTAGTGTCCAATAAAGTATCATCTCTAGTTACTAACTCTCGTAGTCTAGTCTTACAGAGCGGAAAAATTCCAAATTCATCTTTTTTACATCTAGATCGTAGTAAAACGACAAGCTCCAAAAAGAAAAGTCTTATACTTCACCAACATCATTCTAAATTTGGACAATAGATTCAGACTAAGTCCAAAAAACCTTTAAAAAATATGCACAAGATATATATCATGACATTATGGTAATAAAAAAGATTTAACCGTTTTTATTTATTTATAGGATAATAGGATCTTGCATTAAAGAATGAAAATCCAGTAACCATACAAAGGGTTATTAGACAAGCAGTCCAAAGTTCAAAAAGAAAAAGAAAAATACAAAGAAAATCTCCAATCATTTCCACCCCTCGCATTCAAGTTCACTCTCCCCCAGAAAAGCAACAAATTCCAGCAATTAGTAACCAATCTTCAAGAAACAACTCCTCATTAGCAAAAATATAAGACGACTTCACTGAAGCCAGATGCAATAAACAGCATACAGGAGAAGAATCAACTGTTTCTTTCTAACATGAACATCCCCATCATAACATCAAATAAATGCACATGTCATCAATATCGAAAAATTCCAACAAGAGTCGTATATTTTCCCCATCTGAGTTCAAAGAATTTAGAACACATGACACTGATAGAAGAGATGATCTTGGTCCTGCAGATTCTCATTGCACATAGAACAGGTTGAACATGCATTCGCTGCCCAAGCACTTCACAACCCCTAGGTCAGAAGACTCAGAACCCATTGCCAAGCCACCAACCACAGGAGGAAGCGGACCCTGAGTGGGGATCTAACCACTCAAATCAGCCACCAATATGCAACAGAAACATCTGATTCCCATGAACAGTGTTGCTGAACAAACCTAGAAGATGCCGTCAACAGTTGCATCCCACCACCATGAATCAGGACCCCATTGATAGCTGTGAGCACCCATCAGGCAAAGAGAGTATCTGAACAACAGAATCTATCTCCACATCCTTCAAATTCTGCCTAAGGTGAACAGACCAAGACCCACCCCACCCACAAATGCCTCTTTCACCGTCACAGCAGCGCTGCTGGCCAGAATAAAAGTCATAAAACAATAACTTTGGAGCCCTCATACCGATGAATCTGATTCGTACAAATCAAAGAAGTCAAAACTTTGCTATTTTTTGTGGAAGAAGAATAAAATATAGTTTCAATATCCATGGAAGCATCACATAACCTAAGCCCTCACACCCAATAAACAGAAACAGTATATGCGTAGACCAAGAATGTTCATGAGTACATTTAAGACATTTTCTTTTGAGCCTTAGATCAAGTGGCATAAATGGGAGGCAAGCTAATGTCCCTCTTTGCTAAGATTTTAAGGAAAATCTGCTTAAGGCCAAAAAATCGTTTCATTCTCCTCTATAGGAGGCAGTGTATGGAAGCAACTCTGGAAATGCCTAGAGGTATAGACGAGCAATCTTACCAATATATATGACTACCGGTCCTAACTTTCTTCATTTGATGTCACGCAAGTTTTCACTGAAGATATCTCTCTAAGCAATCATGAATCACTGAGAATTCAACAAGCTCAGTTGCGACATTTTGTCACATCTGTATTTCAGATTAATTAACAGAAATACAATGAATACTTTAACAACGAGAAAGAAAGGTCACCTGATTTAATATATTCAAACTTTTCTGCTCCAGAATATGAAGTTCCCTTTCTTCCTTCTGCATCATGACTATCCTTAATTTGGGTATTCGGAATCCCACGCAATCTGAGAGGAACAACCACAGCTGCAAGATTGTCAATGGTGCCTCTTTCAAAAGCAGTTTTTACTATGTAATCAGCCAATGAATGAGCTACAGTAAAAATAAACTCTGGGTTCACATCTCCTTGAGTGTTTGCATCCCATAAAAGATCACATGTATCCTGTGCAGTGAGTTTGTCAAAAACTCCATCCGTAGCAACAATCAGATAGCTGTCATTACTGCCTAAAGGCTGCCAGTCAGTAACCTCCGGGGTGGGTATTACACCATAGCTGATCATCATAAAAAGACAGAATAAGAGCAACAGAAGAGGAAAATGCAACCAATGATCCAAGAAATACAAAAGTAGTCAGAAAACACACACTTGTTTTCCATTCCTGGATGTACTGTGTCTTGCTGTGTAAGTTTTTTCTCTTAAAGTGTTTTTTTAGGTCAAGTTATCAATAAAATTTTAATCGTAAAGAGAAAAGAAGCTTTTCCAGAGGATAAGGCAGACAAAAATGCAAACCATCAAGAGCGTGAAGAAGAAAAGGACAACAACAGTATTAAACACAATCCACATCAGCTCTACACCAACACAAAAAATTCAGCCAAACTTCCACTGGCACTGATTAAAAGCCAACTCCTCAATGATTAAAAGCCAATCTGCTTCCTCTCTAACAGCTAGTGATACTATTAACGTTAATGATGAACAACAGATCAATAATCAAATGAAGAGAAGACAGTCACCTTTTCAGGGAAACATCACCAATGGCTCGAGATACTGCTAGCACGCCATTGACACGAGGCACACCTAACCACTCAACAAAACCACCAGCAGCTTCAACTCTGTCTTTTTCATCATCTCTGTCAGGGTGATGATCTCTTGTCAGCTCTTTAACATGAATGTACTTTTGTTGATAAGAGGTAACAGCATCTGGGTTTTCGCTCTTCTTTGTAGGAGAAGAGGCACGATTACGTCTTCCCCTTCTACTCAATCTTAGTGCATTACCTGCAGTATAGATATTTAGTCATTTAGTATCACAACCTCATTATATATTAAACATGGAAAAAGTATAACACAGTCAAGCAAATGATGCTTTAGATACAAAAGGCTTTACTCATGAATAAATGCCTAGACCTAGAAATTCTGGTGTCTCAGTGGCCCAGCCCCAAGAAAAATCAGGTCAACTCAGCCCAAACCTAATAAGGCCAAGGGATGGGCTACGGCCAAGGAGTTTCTCCTACAACCCACAGCCCAGTGTGAGCCCAAACATGACTTATGATCATAGAATTAAACATCGATACATGTCAACAATATTTCGTTGACACTATTTACAAGTGTAAACAAAGAAATACCATATCTTAGAGCCAAACTTCGACTCATGTCAGTGAGTGTCAAAGTATCGATCAATACTGTGTATTTTTTACACTAAATTTGAACAATGATGAGCGACACACCCATTAAAACTATAGTCATGCACCAGAATTCTTTCTTTTTCATTTGTTTCTTCCCTTTATGAGTTCCCAACTTCCTGTGCATCTCTTCTACTCCTTTGCAATCTGATCGCTTGCTACAAACTTGAAGAGTCTTCTCTCCTTGATTGCTCTCAAAATTTATTCCTCCTTAATATATAACACTTGATTTTTATATAAAATATTTGTTTTTCCCATTTTTTGTGATCGTGTTTTGAACTTTTCATGTAATCTATCGTAATAATAATTAGATCTAACTTAATAATACATACATTTAAGTTTTTTCATATTTTGTTGTGTTTTGATGTTAATAACTTGATATTACATAGATCTAACCTAATAATACATAGGTCTTAGGTTTTTTCTTCTTCTTCTTTTGTGTGTTTTGATGTTAATAACTTGATATTACATAGATCTGACCTAATAACACATAGATCTCAAGTTTTTTCATGTTTTTTTGTGTTTTGATATTAATAACTTGATATTATATAGATCTAACTTAGTAATTCTACAAAATCATTAAAATGCAATAAAATTTGTAATTAAATAAAAAATAGTAAAATATTTATGTTAAGTATATATGAGGTAACTTTTATGAGCACTTTTGTTTTTAAACATTTATTAATCATTTTTACGTATAATTTATGATTCAGGATATTTGTATTAAGTCCATCCAGTGTATTTTAATGTGATACATGTTGAAAAAGTTGATTTACATAATCAACGATGTAACTTATTTCTTATTTTAGCTTATCCTTGAGTTTTAAATCAAAATTCAAAGATTTTTTTTATACTATTTCTATGGATTTCCGTAAATTTAGCACATTTCTACCAATATCCAACACGTTTCTTATTTTTGTTTGACCGATATCCAACACGAAACCGACATTTAATTTTATTCCTATAATATTGGTCCCTAGTTCACGCCCAGCTAACTACCTTGCTCGGTCGGACCACAATGATGCGACTTGCATCGAGCTAAGTCCAGCCTACAAGACTCACTTAAAACCAACAAGTAATAAATACACATACACAAAAAAGTCATGGTAAGCTTTAATTGCACTTTTTACTCTCAAACATAATCTCCACCCAATTATTTCAGACTTAGGCATCACAATGGTTCTGGTCGACAACCGAACGCCCTCTGATCATCCTTTCTTTGTGAGCTATTAAGTCTGCTCATGCTTGGCCCACATTGAACTCACCACCAAGAACGTACCGACTAGAGTGGGAGCTCGCCGACCATTCCCTCATCACTAGTATATGGGCATATTAGCTCAACAGACGAGTAAAGGGTGAGATCAACCCAAGCCTGACTGACATGAATACAACCCAGTCCATGCCCATTTTTTAGGCCTAAAACAAGTCCTAAATAAAAATATGTAATTTTAAATATAAATATTAATTTTTAAGTTACAATGGTTATTTTATAATTGTTAGAGGAAAACAAAAGGATAAATCTTATTGATTAACTCTAAGTGCATATATATAGTGATAATGGTATCCAAAGAGTAAATGGATATCCATATAATCACTAAAGAATAACCTATCTAATAACTCTAACATTCCCCCTCAAACTGAAGCATACAAATTTACTATGCCCAGCTTGTTACAAAAAGATTTGAAAAGACCGACAGTTACAGCTTTGGTAAACACATCTGCAAGCTAAGTAGAAAAAGTAATAAAAGGAATAATGATCAGACCATCCATAACTGCATTTCGTACAAAGTAACAATCCACTTCAATGTATTTGGTTCTTTTATGAAACACCAGGTCATTTGCGATGTAAATGGCTGCTTGGTTATCACAGAACATAGACATACCCTTCTTGGAAGGAAAGCCAATCTCAATCAGGAAAGATCTAATCCACATCATTTCACATGTCGTTTAGGCCACAGCTCTATACTCCGCCTCGACACTTGAACGAGAGACAATATTCTGTTTCTTGCTTCGTCAGGTAACCAGATTGTCTCCCACAAATGTACAATACCTAGAAGTTGATTTACTATCACCTCGGTCGCCTGCATATCCAGAGTCAGAATGACCAAAAAATCTAGATGATCATGGCAACTGTATCGAAGACCTTGGCCAAGAGTATTCTTCAAATAGGACAATATTTACAAAGATGCCTTCCAATGTACCTCCCTAGGTTGGTGTATGAACTAACTAACCAGAATAACTACAAAGATAATATTTGGTCGTGTCATTGTAAGGTATATCAGTTTCCCAATCAGGCGCCTGTATCGCCCTACATTCTCAAGAATCTCAAAAGATGTGTTCTATAAATCTAAATTAGAATTAACTGGAGAACTGGATGATTTGCACCCAAGCATGCCCGTCTTCTTTAACAGGTCAAGCACATATTTCCTTTGAGATAAGAACACTCTATCTTAAGCATGACCAATCTCTATTCCCAAGAAGTACCTAGGTCTTCTCAGATCTTTTGTCACAAAACGTTTCTTAAGAAATGTTCAGCTTGTAACTAGAGTGTCGTCCACATAGGCAGCCAAAATAACACAGCTTGTAGATCTCTACTTAATAAATACTGAGTGATCAGAGTTACATCTCCGAAAGCCAAATTGTGTTACAATTGTACTAAATTTGTTAAATCATGCACATGAACTTTGCTTGAGGCCATATATTGCTTGGTCTAACTTGCATATACGTGTCTCCTCCTGAATAACATACCCAAGAGGTTGCTCTATAAAGACCTCCTTAAGCAGATCACCATATAGAAATACATTTTTAATAATACATGGACCACTTCTAATTGACTGCCACAGAGAACAATATACGAATATAATTGAGCCGAGTTACAGGAAAAAAAATCTCAAAATAGTCAACTCTATATGTTTGTGTGAAACCACGTGCCACAAGATAAGCTTTGTAGCGATTAACTATACCATTGGAGTTGTATTTAATAGTGAAGACCCAGTGATAGCTAACAATTTTAGTATCAGTAGGTGGTGTGACAAGATCTCAGGTCTTACGAGACTGTAAAGCAGACATTTCTTCATCCATAGTCGCTTTCCATTCAAGTACTTGTAACGACTCCTAATATGTCCTAAGTACAAAGACAGATGACAAAGACAAAGCAAAAACCCAATACATAAGATGTAGATGATCATAGGCAACAAAGTTACAGATGGAATGTACAGTACCATAAGTACATTTTCAAAGGATAATCGGAAGATTAAGGTCAGAAGCAGGGGCAGGAGAAAAAGTAGGAGCAAAAGAGGTTGGACCTACATCAATGGAAATAGACAGGTCAAAACCTTAAGCTAATGGCGGTGGCTGCTGTCATGGTTGCGGAGTATAAACCTATAAAAGAGGAGCAATAGGAGGTGCAGATACAAACAGAGGAACAGAATCTGTAATAGAGACATCCAATGGTAAAGGAAGTAAGGAGGAAACTGCAGAAGAAGAAAAAAGAGTGTCTTCAAAGAATGTGACATTTGCAAAGATAAGGTACTTTCGACTCATTGGATCATTGTAGTGATACCCTTTCTGAACCCGAAAATACCCGAAAAACTTACACTGAATAGACATGAGAGAAAGCTTATCCACATTCGGACGAATATCCTGAACAAAACATACGCACCCAAAAATCTTTGGTGGCAGAGGAAAAAAGGATTTCTAGGGAAATAAGAGTGAATAAGGAATCCTCCCATGAACAGAGGAAGGCATGTGATTAATGAGATAACATGTTGTAAGAACAGCATCAACTCATGGTTGCTGAATACCTTTCATCTGGACCATAATTGTTCAAGTAACATCCAATAAATGACGGTATTTGGGTTGAACATTACACATAAGAGATACATCATGTTGAACATATTCAAGAGCAAAACACACACAATAGTTCAGAGAATTGGGTTTTTATTTCATTCAGAAAATTTTAGATAACATTGACCACTTGAGTGTGATCCTTTAGTAGATAAACCCAAGTTATTCTAAAAAAATCATCAATAAAAACAATAAAATACCTAAAATCGTGAACAGACTTAATACGACATGAACCCCACACATCAAAGTGAACCAATTCCATGGGAACACAACTTTGTTTATTCGGATGTGTAAGAAATGAGGATCGGTAATGCTTCCCAAGTTGACAAGACTCCCATTGGAAATTATTGACGGACACAGACTCTGGGAAAAGACTCTTTAACTTCTCAAATAACGGGTAGCCAAGACGACAATGCCACAAAAAAGATGACTCAACAGTGAACGATGTATAGGCAAAGGTAGTATATGTCGTGCGACCACTAAGATAGTATAAACCATTTCGCTCAGGTCCCGAATTAAACTGTTTCTCAGTCCACAGGTCTGTATAAGAAGATGAGTGGGAAAAAAGGTTACTGCACAGTTATAGATTTTGGTAAGTTGGCTAATAGAAAGTAAATTAACAGGAAAATTTGATACATAAAAAACATCATGCAAAGTGAGATTGTTGGAAAGAGATACATTTCCTTGTTTGTGGATAGGTGAACGTGTTCCATTAGCAACTGTAACAGAGAAGGTAGAAACAGAAGTGGTCATGGAAGAAAAAGAATTGCGAGTACCGGACATATACTTTGATGTACCTGAATCAACCATCCAGTCAGCATCAGAAGTCATGAACAATGCTGACGTACCTGATGAAGTAAGCATGTCTAGCAACTGTAGTAGTCTGTGACTTAAGGAAGCGAACATACTCTGCTTGAGAAATGGTCACAGTATCATCGAAGTTGGGAGGAAGCTCAGAGGTGTCTTGAGTAACATTATTAGTCTAGTCTAGTTTGCTGAATTTTGCCCAACATCGGTCTAATGAGTGATTTGTGTGGCCACAATGATCACACTTAAGATTGCCCCAACGGTTGCCACGTCCTCCTCCAGAATAATGACCCTGTCCACGACCTCGACCATGACCACGGTTAGATACAGCTAAGGCAGATTAATTGCTATGTACCGTAGGAGTCGCAATGGAAACATGTAGAACACGAAAGAAGGTAGATGTCAATGACAGGATGAAATCAGCACCAAGAATGTGGCCACGCACCTGAGAGGCAAGCTCGAGACGAAGTGTCAATAAAAATTTCGCAACTACAAACTCTTCTCTATACTAACGTATAACCAGAACATCAGGAACCAAAGGTGACTGGAGGATTTCAAGTTCATCAAGAAGAATCCGAATAGAAGTATATAAATTCTAAACAGACTGGTCGCCTTGCTGTAAAGAGAAGAATTGAGTAATATTCTTGTCTTAAACATAGGTGACTTTTAAGGTATCCCAAATTGTTTTGGCAATAGGAAGCATAACTACACCACGAGAGATCTGAGACTCCATGCTATTTAAAAGCCAAGTAATAACACTATAATCAAAGACTAGCCAGTCATCATATTCCGTAGATTTTAGATCAGAAAGATCATGAGTAATATGCTTGATTTTTTTATGGATTTCTAGAAAAACCTGAATAAACTTTGCCCATATAAGATAGTTTTTACCCATCAAGCCTGACAGATGTCTTACTGAGAGTACGCAGCATAACATCATCAAAAGCAAGGACCTAGGAGAAGACCATAAATGCAAGAGTACGTGGAAATAGGGATGACAGCAGGAAGATAGTAACGTATCCATAAAAAAAAAACTATAATAGTAGTAGAGAGAAAAAAACAACCTAGCAAACCATCTCAAGTCGGTGACAAGATTGTTCACGTCACCGGAAGGAGTGTGAGGAGGGCTGGCTATGCCGATGGGAGAGGCCGACAGTGGTTGGAGCAGGGGCTGGAGCTATCGCTGGTGACCCACGTATAGGTTGAAGACGTCGGAGAAGCCGCCTCGAGGAGGAGACAACATCTGAGAGGGCTTGTAGAGGGAGAGGAGAGGTCAGTGAGAGGGCTGAAGGGCGGGAGAGGGGCCAGAGGTGGCCGATGGGGGTAGAGAAGGGACTGGAAGTGGCCGATGGCCGAAGAGGGGTGGTGGTGGAGAGAAGAAAACTAGGATTAGGGTTTGGTGAGAAAAAACCTAGTGCTCTAATACCATGTTAGAGGAAAACAAAGAGATAAGTCTTATTGATCAACTCTAAGTACATATATATAGTGATAATGGTATCCATATAGAGTAAACAAATATTCATATAACCACTAAAGAATAATCCATCTAATAACTCTAACAATAATGTATTTTAACTATATCAAATAAAAAATTAATGTACATTTTAAAAATAGGACATCTTATGTAAAAAAGCAAACATCCATTTTTCGGGCGAACTTCTCAACTAAAAACCAAAATTCTTTTTTTTATTAATTGTATATATATCAAAATTTTAACAACTATAAAATATAATTATTGGATCAAGTGGACATCCGTTTCCAAAAATGACCGTCCACTTTAAAAAACAGACGTCCTTTTTGTTCACAGTTTTTAATAGTTATATTTCTTGTAAAACTTCATTAACAATTTTATTCTTTTGCAGTAACTCTATTTCTAATTGTTAAGTCTTGAAACTTCCATAAATAATACTCTACTATCCTCTTCCATTCACACAAAATTTCTTCTTCTCTTCATTTCTCAAAGTTCTTAACTTCTTACAATCTTGCTTTAAATGTGTAAGTTAAAGTTCTTGATCTCAAGTTCTTTAACTTTCCATACTTTCATCAATCAACATCAACATTCATTCTTTCCCATTCACAGTTTTTAATAGTTATATTTTTTGAAAAACTTCATTAACGATTTTATTCTTTTGCAGCAACTCTATTTCTAGTTGTTGGCGTCTTGAAACTTCTATAAATAATACTTCATTATCCTCTTCCATTCACACAAAATTTCTTCTTCTCTTCTTTTCTCAAAGTTCTTAACTTCTTGCAATCTTACTCTAAATATGTAAGTTAAAGTTCTTGATCTCAAGTTCTCCAACTCTCCACGCTTTCGTCGATCATCAATGTTATGAGTTAAGTAGTGTTACGAGATTATATGGTCTCTCTTGTATTAGGGTAAATTGATATCTGGTCTCTCTTGTATTAGGATAAATCCATTTACCCTAATACAAGAGAGACCATATAACCTCGTAACACTACTTAACTCATAACACTTCCCCTCAAACTGCAACATATGTACTGATCATGCCCAGTTTGTTATGACAATGTACGTATACGAGTTATTGGATATCCATTTAAGTCTAAGGTATCTAATCTCCTTATATATATGTAACTACATATTAGCAATGGATTATCTCTTTTCTTTTCCCACTTTCTGTCTTGACATGGTACCAAAGCACAAGGTAAACCATAACCGCTCTCTCTGACTACTACTACTGCCAGTTCAGTCCTTCGACACCACCTGCCCACCTGTTGGCACCTTCTTTCTCAGTTGTCGACCCTAGCAGGGCCTTCCAGGCCTCCCAGCCGACCATCTAGGCCAATCCAACCTCCGTCGTCTGATGCAATCTAGCCCAGGCCAGCTAGCAGCAATTGCAGTCTCTTTCAGGCTAGCCGTTGGCCACCCTAGGGCTCACCAGTGCATGTCCAACCACCAGTGACACCCATAGTCCCTTCACGTCCATCTATGGAGATAGTCCAGCCCCTCCCGTGCAATGATTTTTCGTCTCAAGCTATGTTTTAAGCCTCCCATTGTCTCTGGTCTACGTAGTGTGTGGATATGTCATACCCACATGGGTTGGTGAGTAGTCTAGTTCACATAATTGCTATTTTCACACCTTATATTGGTGTTATTTTTTTCTTGTTTCAATCCAATATAATCTCTCGTGAATCATTGGTTAAGTAGAAACTATCTAGCCTAAACTATCTTTTGTGGTCTCAAAGTTTCGAAACCTTTGTTCTTACATATAGGAAGTTGAAACATCTCACCCATCCACCTTTAGATGTCAAGTCTGACACGTATGAAGATTTGCTCTCAAATGATGCAATTATTATTACATGGATGACAAACACTGTGGAACCCTCAGTTGCACAATAAGTCATGTTGTTACGTCCAACAAAGAAAATATAGGACACCTTACACCTCACATATGGCCATGAGAAAAATATATCTCGTGTGAGTGACATATATGAGCAATTGTTTACTCTACGTTAGGGAGATCGGTCTATTCAGAAGCATTTTACTGCTCTTCGTGCCCTACTTGATAAACTTGATGTGTATCAACCATTGACAAGAGCTACTCGTTGTAGTGTATCTATCCAACCTGAATTCAAATCTCAGCTCTCAAATAAAGGGTCAAGTTTTAGGTGCTGACAGTGTCCCTGATCTACAGACTACCTTTGCAAAAGTCCTTCGGATTTAAATGCTAAAGCAGTTAGCAATGACAGCTACACGTGATCGTGGTAGTTCTCAGGAAAGAGGTCGTAAACAAGAAGATACAGGCAGACGTCCACGTTGTTCCTACTGTAGACAGTTGGGACACAGAGTAGAAAAATATTGGGATATTATTGGTCGACCTCAAACAATAAATGTCACTATAGAGTCATACACTACTACATCTACCAGACAGAAGCAAACCTTCACGATGTCACAAGCTGACTATAAGAGACTCCAACAGCTAAAGATAACTAACTTCACCGCCACGGCTACCTAAGCTATCTCCTCCGGCACTAGTGTCCTTCTTGCATCCAAGGATTCCTGCTAGATTATTGATTCCAATGCCTCTTCGCATATGTCGGTACATGAAATTTACTTACTTGTTTATCTCAGTTATCTTATATTCGATCTGTGACAACTGTTGATGGTCGAACTTGTTCTATCTCAGGTGAAAGGGTTGTGCAAGCCTCTTCACAATTGTCTCTTGAAAATGTCCTTTTTATTCTTGATTTTCTTGTAAATTTGTTGTCTATTAGTGTCATTATTAAATAACTACGATGTTATGTCACCTTCTTTCCCTTTCATTATACCTTTTAGGATTTACAGACGGAGAGGAGGATTAGTTTGAACCATGAGCAAGGAAATAGTGTGTACCTACTGATTCATGATGACATACCTCAAGGATTAACGTCTGTGACATCTATGTTAGAGCCATCATCCTTGTGGCACTACCAGGTAGGTCATCCGTCTAACCAGAAGCTTTAACAAGCCTTGTCATGATGTTCTGTCTCGCGTTTTGAGTGTGAGTCGAATCAGTTGGGTAAGTACCATCGTGCTTCGTTTAAAAATTTACGTCTTGTATCAAGTTCTACTGCTTTTAAGTTGGTTCATTGTAATGTCTAAGGTCCTACTAGAGTTCAGTCGATATCGAATCATAAGTATTATATAATTTTTATTGATGATTTTTCAAGAGTGTCTTGGATATATTTGCTCAAAGATTGTGAACTTTTTTGACAGAAATAAAAAATCAATTTGATGTTACACCTAAATTTTTACACATTGACAATGCTCTTATGTTTGTTCAGTCCAAGATAACCTCGTACTATGCTTCATTAGATATTATACATTAGATATCGTGTCTCCGCACCTCACAACAAAATGAAATCGCTGAATGCAAGAATAGACACATACTCAATGTCACTCTCGATGTCACTCGTATTCTTATGGTTCATATGCATATCCTAAAGTAGCTGTGGTTTGATGTTGTCCTTACAGCTACTTACCTCATTAACAGAATACCTTTTGCTCTTCTAAAGGGTGAAGCTCCTCTTCGACGTATTAAACCTGACTATAGTCTGTTTAGTTTGACTCCTAGAGTTTTTAGGTGTGTGGTCATTGTTCAAGATCTCTCTCCTAATCTGAACAAGTTGTCTCCGAGATCTATTAAGTGCATTTTTGTCGATACTTTAGAACTCAGAGGGGTTATCGATGTTATCATCCTCCTACCTGCGATATTTTGTCTCTGCTGATGTTACTTATTTCAAGTCTATGCATTACTATCATGAATCTTCTTCTTTCAGTGTGTCTATTCCCCTTCCTTCTGTTGTTGAGCTACAAGATGTCAATCCCTACAGTGGGTCTACTGTGCAACAAGATGTCACTCGTCCCTTGTAAGTTTATCAACGACGCTAGTATACACAGTACCTCCTACAACTATACCATCTTCTTCTGTAGATGTAAATACGTCATCCAATCCTACAGATCTACCTATCGTCCTTCGAAAAAGTACTCGATTTTACACTGCTCACCCTATCTCACATTTTGTCTTATAATTCTCTTCATTTTCGTTTCTGAAGTTTTGTCTTATCCCTTTCTTCATAGTCCATCCCCAAAAATTATTAGGAGGCACTGTTCCTTCCACACTAAAAAGCCGTTATAGATGAGGAAATGACTGCATTGATCAGTCGTGGTACTTGAGAGTTGATGTTCCGCACTGACAGAGCTACAGTAGTCACCTACAAATGGATTTACTCTATCAAGTATAAAACAGATGACAGTATTGACAGATACAAGACAAGATTGATAGCTCGAGATTTTACTCAAAACATATGACATTGACTATGAAAAGACATTTTCTCTTGTCGCCTGCTTTAATTCTATGAGGATTATTTTATCCTTAGTTATCAACCACTCTTAAGAGTTATGTCAATTAGATGTCAAAAATGCCATCTTATATGGGGATCTAACCGAGTTTGTTTTTATGAAGCAATCTCTAAATTATGTTGCTCAGAGGAAGGATCATGTGTGCAGATTAAAGAAGGCAATCTATGACCTCAAACAGAGTCCTCGAACATAGTTTGAAAATTTTAATCAGGGGATTCTAACTATTGGGTTTCAAAGATATGTTGTTGATTATTTAGTTTTCCTTGGGACAAACAACATAAGAAAGCGACACTTTATTTCCTTGGGCTTTAGTTCACTAATGCAAATAGGATGGCATTGTCACAGAACAAGTATGTCCTAGATCTCCTACAAGAGACAGGCCTTCTAAGGAATAAACTAGAGAGCACTCCTATGGAACAGACACCAACGTTCTGGGACATCAATTCAGACTTGTTAGAGGATGTTGGTCAGTACAAACGATTGATCGGAAAGTTCATCTATCTGATAGTAACATAACCCGATATCTCATATACAGTCAATCTTTTAAGTCAATTCATGCACAAGGTTAAGAGAGTACACTAGACTGAAGCCCTTCATATTCTATCTTATGTTGAATGTACTCTAGGGAAAGGTCTAATCTACAGAAGGAATGGTCACATTAAGACCATAACTTACTCAGACTTAGGATATGCAAGAAATCAAGGGAACAGAAAATTCACATCTAGCTTTTGTACCTATGTAAGAGGTAATCTTATCACTTAGCGAAGCAAAAAGCAAAATATGATGTCGAAATCCAATGCAGAGGCAGAGTATTGATTCATGACGCAAACAACTTGTGAGATGATATAAATCAAATCATTCTTGGAGCAGCTTAGTTTTGATATTGAGCTCCCCATCCCACGCAATGTGATAACCAAGCAGCTATTTTCATTACAAACAAATTCCACCTTTCACAAGCACACGAAGCATATTAAAGTAAACTGCCAATATGTGAGAGATCTGGTAATGAATGGGGTTATTTCTACCTCTTACACTCAATTTTCAGAACAGTTGACAAACATATTCATAAAGGGACTTAATACTGAGATGTTTGAATCTTTATATGACAAACTGAGCATAGTTGATATGAATGCTCCAACTTGAGGGAGAGTGTTAAAAGTTATAAATACATGTATGGTTATAACATTGTGGGTATACGGGTTATTGGATATCCATTTGAGTCTAAGGTATCTAATTTGACTATATACATATAACTACAAATTAGCAATGGATTATCTCTTTTCTTTTCCCATTTTCTGTCTTGACAATGACCCTAATGGAATTCAGCCTTAGCACTGGAGAAAATGCCTCAGCAAAATCTACACCATACTCCTATGTAAATCTATGTGCAACCAGTCATACATTATATCTCACCTCACCATCAAGCTTATATTTGATAGTAAACACCTATCTACATGTAACCACATTTGTATCTATTGGTCTAGGAATCAAGTCCCAAGTACCTCGAGATACTAAAACCTACATCTCTTCATCCCTAGTTGCTTTCCACTATGGTAACAGTTTAGCCTCTTGGTAGTTCCTAGAAAGTGATTCAAAAGCAATAGACAATGCAAAGGTACAGTAGACAAGGTGAAGTCTATCATAACTAGCAAAATGTGAAATAGAATAGATAATAGAAGCACGTGTATCTTTCCGAATAACAAAAGATAATTCAAAGTCTGTGAGTGGCAGATCTGCAGAAAATGAAAAAGTAATGGTTGTAGAGGGAAGTTGCCATTGATGATATACCTGTAGAGGACAAGACGCCTTGTCTGCCACAGTAGTGATGTCAATACCCTCGGTATCACAAGACTCTTCGGACACTGGTAAAGAAATACCCTCAGCAGGTGAATCAACACTGCCAAAGAAAGGTTGATACTCAAAAAATATAACATCTACCGACACAACATACTTTCTGGTGGTAGGAATGAAGCATTGATACCTTCGCTGAATATGAGAGTGTCCAACAAAGACACAACGAATAGAGTGTAGAGCCAATTTATCTAGATTTGGAGTTAAATCTTTGACAAAGGCAACACCACCAAAAACCCGTGGAGTAAGAGAGAAAAGATCTCTATCAGGAAGTAACCGTCATACAGAAATCTCCCCCCAAGTGGAATAGAAGGGATACAGTTGATGAGGTATGAAGCTGTGAGAACAGCATCAGACCCAGATACTTGGGAACATACATCTCAATCATGATAAAGCACGCTAAATTAAGTATATATCTATGCTTGCATTTAGCCACCCACCTCATTCTGTTGAGATGTATGTGGACAAAGAGAATCACAATAACTTTGAAGATTCATTTGAATAAATTCCAAAGCATTATCAGAGTGAAAAATTTTGAGACAAACAGGATATTTATTTTTTTATTTCTACAAAAAAAATCTTAACAATATCAAGAACACTGACTCTATCTTTTAACAAATAAACCTATGAGACTCTAGAGAAATCATCAATAAACACAATGTAATATCTATATCTCAACACAGATGGTGTTTTGATAGGACCCCATACATCACGGTGAATTAACTTAAAAAGACTTTGACTACGAATAAGACGAAGACTCTGAAAGGTAGCACGATGATGCTTATCTAACTTGCACAACTCACAATGAAAAGAAGAAATAGAAATCTAAGGAAGTGCCTGTTGCAACTTTTTAAAAGACAAATGACCTAAGCGATGATGCCTAATGAGAGAGGGTTCGACTATGGAAGCCAATGACGTAAGTCCTCAAGGTATCGCATCTTTGGCTAGCAAGTAAACTCCTTGACCACGCTCACGCCCCAAACCAATCCTCTTTCCCGTCTGCAGATTCTAAAAGGTATAATGAAAAGGGAAAAAGGTTATATAACAATGAAGTTGCTTGGTAATAGCATTAATTGATAAAAGATTAACGGAAAACTCAAGGACATTGAAGACTTTATCTAATGTTAATTGAGACGTGGTACAAATAGTGTTTTATCCAAAAACACGACAAGTCCTACTATCAACAGTAGAAACAGACCTAATGTCAAATAATTGGAAGATACGTGAGTAAAAGTCAAGACTACCTGTCATGTGAGGTGGAAGTATCTAAGGTGGAAGCAGTAGTATATGACACCATAGTAGTAAAGGGCTATCGCGGAACTAGAGGAACTGAACGTACTAATCCTGTGAGAAAGACACTGAAAACAT
Organism: Posidonia australis; assembly: GCA_024699735.1. NCBI lineage: Eukaryota > Viridiplantae > Streptophyta > Magnoliopsida > Alismatales > Posidoniaceae > Posidonia > Posidonia australis. Next base: position 44,928 of record JAMKQA010000090.1, read on the forward strand.
ACTAGTAGCAAGGGTAACTATGGATGTAACAGTTTGTGTATCAGTAAAGACCTGTGCCCAATCTGATTTTCCAAACTTCTCCCAGCAACAATTTGATCGATGATTTGTACGACTGCAATGCTCACATAGTGCACGGCCTCTACCATCTATACGTCCATGACTTCCTCCATGACCAGAAGTACGAGTAGAGTTGCAATCACGACCCCAAGTAGTAGTCATAGCAGAATGATCAGACGAAGTAGTACAAATGCCAATAGAAATACAAAGGACACGAGAAAAGATAGTCTACAGACTAAAAGTAGAATCAACACCAAAGTCTGACCTAACCCCTAATCTGAGAAGAGAGCTCCGAGGTCAAACCAGAAAAATAGACTGCAACGGCGAACTCCTCTTTGTACCGACGCATGGTGCTAATATCAGATGTCAAGGGTTGATAAATGTCAAGCTCATCCAGAAGTGCTAGCAGTGAAGCAAAGTAGTCCTGTACCGAGTTGTCCCCCATCCATAGTGAGAAGATCTACTCATATATCTCAAAAACATGAGAAATATTCTTTGTGTAGCCATACATCTTCTTCAAAATGTCCCAGATTTTCTTTACAGGTCTCAAAAACATCACACCCTAAGCAACATTTGGTTCTATACTATTCGCCATCCAAGATACAATGGTAGAGTCATCAACATACCAATCTTTATAAGTGTTGTCTTGGACATCTAGAGGAGGCTCAGTAAGATATCTGATCTTGCAATGTGTAGCTAGAAAGGTTTCAAAACTCTATGCCCATAGTAAATAGTTCTTCCCATCAAATTTCTGAGAGGTTCCACTAAAATTTTTAATAAGAAACTCCCTTGGATTTTCCGGGGAGGTCAAGCGACGCCGGTGAGGCGGCTGGAGAGGCTTGTCGACATCAAACTCTCTAGAAGTGGTGGCTGCTGAGGAAACCCTAGAAATTTCTCCTATGCTCTGATACCATGTGAAATAAAGAGAAAATAAAGTGGAATTATCTTGAATGAGACAACACATTACATATTTATAGAGTTTGGATAAATGAATATCCAATTACCCCCAATATAAGAGAGACATATAACCTCATAACACTTATTAACGCTCTATTTTACAATTTATTCTTTTAATTTTTTTTTTAAATGTTTAGTATTATTATTTTAATAGTTCATTTTTGTTTCGTAAATCATAATGATCAATGAATCAAATAATTTTGTTCCTAACGTCCAAAATCCCATAAAAAATTTAGATAATATAGCAATGAACGTCCACTTTTAACACAATAGGTTTCGTATTAAAAGGAAACGTCCACTATTGATACAAAACCTACTGTGTTGAACGCGAACGTCCACTTCTAGAAATAGATGTCTGCTTTTAACATAGTAGATTCTATGTTAAAAACGGACATCTGCTTCTAAAAGTGGACAGCCATTTCCATTTCCAAAAGTAGACGTTCATATTTTGCATTTTTTCTTAAAACTAGCTATTACATTAAAAAAAGATCTATTGATTCATTTTTTAACCATTGTTATCATGGCACACACCTAGGCAGCACCATGGCACCCTGGCGGAAAAACAAATCAAGGAGTTTACATACCTTGAGCAAAATTGAGGTCCAGGCACATCTAGACACGTGCCTAAGCACTGCAAACGGATCCGAATTTCAATCCAATCCAGATTTTAATCCATTTATTTTTAAGAAGGCCCTAACAAGTTTAAACTCTAAACCCATTCTTCCTACACCACTAGTAGCTACTACTAAGTGGATTCCTTCAGGCGACCATTGCAACCTCTTTCGGGATGACTCTGACAACGATTTCCGACGTCTTCTTCGATGACTTTCGACAATCTTCTTCACTTTTTCTTCCTTCCATCTTCACTCTCCAAGATATTTATTGAAATTTCTCATGTTTTTATCATTTTTCTTGATGTTTTTGTGATTTTGTTCATATCATTGACATATATGTCAATTTTACTATCTATTAGAATAGTCTCACATTGAAAAAGTGAGGACTGAGACTTATGGTCATACATAGATGGACCGTTCCACTCATTACCAATTGATTTTGAGCTAGATAACTATATTTCAATATGGTATCAGAGTCAAAAAAAACCTAAACGAACATAAGTCTACACACATCCACTCATGTTTTAAAGAGATACTTGTTAAACCTAAAATATGCTACAAATGAAGCAAGTGTTAGAATAATCCTACATTGAAAAAGTGAAGACTGGGACTTGTAGTTATATATAGATGGACCCTTCCACTCATTATCAATTGGTTTGAGTTAGATATCCATATTTCAATACTGTCTTTTGCTCACTTTAATATGATTACTCTTGTGAATTTTTACTGCTTGTTTAATTTTTTTCAAAAATCAGATGTCAATTGTGGTCTTTTATCTTGATCTTTATGTGGTTTCTCCATTGTTTCTTCAAATTGTTGATGTATTGATTGACTTTGCCCATGTTCATTGATTTTGATGTGATTTTAGACATGGATTTTTGTTTTTTGTTCTTTTTTTCAAAATTCAGAATAATATGGTATTGAACATTTGAACTATTGATTATCTAACTGATAATAATGTTGTTGTTAACAACTTCTTGTTTACTTGTTTTCTTTGTTTTTCATTTATTATGATAAATGATTCATAGGATGTCACAAGAAGATAACTCTCCTTCAATACTCCCACCAAATGAAGTACAAGAATCATCATTTACCTTGCATCTTAATGTTGATTCCATTCTAACAAGTGATAAATCAAGAAAAGCTAAGTTGGATGATTTGAGATGGAAGTATGCCCCGTGGCTAACTCTTAGTAACAAGAATACAGTGCAATGCTTACTTTGTAGAAAGATTTTCAAATGTGGTATCAAAAGACAAAACGAGCATTTGATTGAAGCCTTCCTGATGTTAATAAATTGCCCAAGACAACAATAGTTATTGCAAATGAGATATTGAAGTAGTACGACAAAGGAAAAAATAAGAAGCCCAACATTGCATTTGATGCTACATCATATGGAATTGATAGAAGCAACACTATGCCTATTAATCCTACCGCTACACAACAAATAAAGAAAGTAATTGCGTTTTCAAATAGTGGAATTGCAAAGTCAATTGCCCCAGTTGGGAAGAAAGTAGACCCTCTTAATGTGTTATATAGGGAAAATTTCTACACCTTTGTTCTCAAAAGAAGACAACGGAAAGACAAACAACAAACAATAATCGAGGACCACTTCAAGAAGAAGAAAAAAGAGTGGATTGATGAATTCTTCAATGATGCCCTATATGAGGGTGGATTGCTTTTCAACACAGTCAATAAGTTGATGGTTGAAGTACGTTGTGAGGCCATTAAACGTTAAGGAGAGAATATAGACCACCTTCCTTCCATCAAGTAAGGAAACCATTGTTGGAAAAGAAATTCAATAATGTCTTAGAAATAAGAAGAGAGTTTGAGATGCATTGAAAAAAATATAGTGTTACTCTCACATCTGAGGGATGAACAGACCGACAACAAAGAAGTTTGATCAACTTCTTAGTGCATTCTCCAAAGGATACCTTCTACTTGTATTCTATTGATACTTCAGGACACGGGAAGATTGCAAATTATTTGTTGGGACTTCTTAATGATGTAATCTTTCGTGTAGGAGCATGTGGTGCAAGTGTGCACAGATAATGCAATAAATTATGTTCTTGTAAGGAAAAAATTGACAGAAAAGAATAACAAAATATTTTAGACTCCATATGCAACATATTGCATTTAGCTCATGCTTGAGGACATTGAAAAATTGTCAAAATATGTTATCAATTAAAATTATGCTATTTCCTTTTTTATGTATTATCAACCATTTATGATATTATCAATGTACTAGAGTTATTAAATAACAATTTCTCAAATTTTTTATTGAATTTAAAATTACATAAATTCATGGACCGACCTCAAATTAGGCCTTATGCAACCCAACCCTAAATAGACTTATGGGTCGTGTTATGGTCGAGGATTTCTAATTTCAACCCAGCGTGGGCCTAAATTAATTAAAGCCATCCTGACCCAATCTAAAATAAGGGCGAGCCTTGGAAATTTTGGGCTGACTTGGTTTAATTTCCAAGTCCATAAATGCCAACAGCTAACATGCTAGCATGAACTATAAGAGGAACTCGATAGATGAAAAACTGAGTAAGGTGTGCACCACTAGGGAGAGATAAGATCTTTAAAATTCTATTAAAGGATAATGTGATAGAAGAGAGATAAAATCTTAAAAAATCTATTAAAGGGTAATGTGATAGAGTAATGACTTTGTATTGGGCCTTGCATATGGATTTTGGTTTGGTAATAGAGTGTAATGAAATAATTACCTATCAATATGATGGAAAACATTATTCGTCACATACCCACGCGAGATGTCTATTACGCCTTCATTGAATGGATGGAGACTTTACTTGGTCTTAGGATATTATTTTATGTATTATCTTAAGATATTTGAAGGATATTATATCTTAAGATATTATCTTGATATATTTTAGAGATAAAGTAATTTCTGTAATGATACCCTTAACTATAAGTGTTTTTCACTTCAATGTCCTCAACTATAAAACTGTTCACTCTGGCACCCTTAACTTTTATTTTTTTTTTCATTTTAAAATAGTTATACTAACGTCATTAAAATATCACATAAAATGATTGTTATGTCTTTAATAATTTCTTTCTCTTCCTTCTGTCTTCTTTCTCCTCTTCCTTTTGTTACTCTTCTCGACAACAGGAACAAAATGGAAATGACAGTGTGTCCTTACGAGCGATGGTGTGACCTTCTGAACCACAGCATATCCTTCCGACCACTAAATCCCCTCCTCCCCACCACTCCACCCCCATTGCCTCCCCTCCTCCTCCTCCTCCTCCTCCTCTTCCTCCCCCTCCTCTGTCAATTAGTAATACCATCTACAGGGACACCGAGGACGTTCAGGGCAAGATGGTGGTATCGGTGGCAACATGCCTTCTAGAAATGAAGTAGAGAGAAAGCATTAGAGAAATACAAAACTAGAGAGAGAAGGAAGGAAGGAAACACCTTCATGAAACCATCACAACCACTTTAATTCATCATCTACTACTACTGCTCTATTTTTCCTCTCCTCCTTCCAACAATGTGCAATACAACCACACCACTCTCCTCCTCCTCCACCACCACCACCACAGAGAAGACCCAAATCCAACTCCCAACACTGCCACTACCATTGTTTGACACTCTCCTTCCTCTCGTCTTTAACAACAAACCCAACAAGAACCAATACCTCCCATTTCCATCAGGAACCATCAAGGAGTTGAGGTCTCTATTCGCATTCTCCTTTCCGGTAGCCATCACCGCCCCGCCATTCTACTCCTGATCTTTGATGTCGACACACATCCTAGGGTGGCTCGAGGACCTCCCGCTCACAACGAGGTCCCTAGCAATCGCCTTTGCGAACTTCACTAGCTACTCTATCCTCTCCAGCCTCTCACTCGACATGGAGTCGCTCTACTCCGAGTCCTTCGGAGCCAACAACCCAAAGCTCCTCTCCTTAACCCTCCACCACTCGGTTCTTCTCCTTAACCCTTCCCTCCCTATCTCCTTCTGTAACACCCCAGTGCTACGCAATAGTATGAGAACTACCCAAACACAATTAAAGGCAACTAAGTAGCAATATTAAAATAAATAAAGCTAACTACCCAGACCTGTGTGCGGCAAGTGTAGTCTGAAAAGTTGCACCAGAGAAGACTGCTCCTACAGCTCAGCACCTGAAAACAAGGGGACAAGAAAACACGCGTGAGTGACAAGAATGCCACCCAGTACGCGTCCCAAAAACAACACCAAAAACACAGAAAATCTTGCCAGAAAGCATCATTTTAAACCTTTATATGCAATTCTTAAAACTCAGAAAGCAATGACTTTTCAAACTTTTCTTTTCTTTTCTTTCAAATCTCATACTCTTTCAAAGCCTTTATTCTCAACACTGGAGAAAATAAATCATTTTATCTAGTTTCCTAGCCCAAAACATCATTTAAAAACCAAAGGCACAATTTACCACAACCCGGGCTAGAAACTAGTCCACAAACACAATTCCACACAAAACCACATAAATCCATCATTTCCATATCCATACTGGTCGCATCACCCCGGCCACAGGCGATCGACCTGGCCACAAGTAGCTGGTGAGGATTCCATGTCACCACACCCACACTACAGTGCCGCGGTGAACCACCCCGTACTGGAGTTCAACCGCCCCAGCCGCAGCCTCAAAATGTACCGTCACTGGTACAAGCACGGAGTACGTCCTAGGGACGCCCTGGTGCCCGAGTAATTGGGGACTCTGACCCCAGCCCCATACAACACCGGCACTGAGGGTAGTCCGGGTCTTTTTCACCCCAGGGCCTACAGTACCACCACAGTCTCGAGGTTCCTACCCCGGACCGCAAACTCGACAACCACAACCAAGGACACGTCCCCGACATATCTTGAGGTCTCACTACCTCGTCGGCAAGTCCTGGTTCCCTTGTGGTTCCTACAATTCTCTTTCCATTCATTTAAAACCATATGTAATTTTCTTTGCAAAATATTCACAAAATCTCATTTTCATTCATAAAATCCTTGCAAAACACATGTTTAAATCATCAAATCATTACCTGTGGTCCTTAAACCCATATATCCTTTCATAGTCTATCATACCATGCAATTCAACCCTCACTGGGTCCACATTCACACATATGCCATATTTTCTATTTTTCATAGAAAAACATCATTTAAATCAGCTTAATAACATGCATTTCATTTCATATATTCCTATGCATTCCATACATTTATCATGTATTATTCTACATGTATTATTCTTTTTTTTTTTATAAGTATTTTACCAAGCATTTCTCATTATCATTCTGGGTCCAGAAACGACATACCGTTTTCTAGATCTGCAAAAAACGACTCAAGCCTCCATCACCCTTTTCTCCTCAAGTGGGAGTAAGGATTGGACCCATCAAAACAGCCACTAAAATCACCAAATAAACATGAGGTGTAGACCTCCAAGTCTACTTCAAAACCCCACAAACAAATCACAATTCCATTAAGCATGCTGTTCTAAAGAAAATCTCGAAGTCATAAAGCCCAAGAATAGCTACAGTAGCATGCTTCCACAAATTACCACGAAACTCACATAAAATGCCCACAAATCATCATATTAACATCATAAACATGCTATTCTACTCATTCACATCATTTCCACATTTTTATCATAATATTTCATGCATT
>JAMKQA010000091.1:0-48042 GCA_024699735.1 Posidonia australis
TCCCAAGTGTAGTTTTATAGAAAGTGATTTCAAGGATTTAAACCAAGTTTTGCATATTAGGAAACAAGTTTTCTCTGGTTTTATTGTGCTTGCTTGTACTGGGTGACTTAGATGTCACTCACGCGTGCTGTGTGTGTTTCAGGTGCAGACCAAGTGCAGCCAGTTTTCGGTGCAGGAATCGGAGTTTCTAGTCACGCATCGAGATCCTAGAGGTGAGCCTGGTTACAGTCTTTTTATTCTGTGATTTGTGTAATTAGGCTTGTGATGCTATTGTTTAGTAGCGTGCCCAGATTTGGGACGTTACAGTTTAACACCAGTCTGGTTGTGCTTCCGAGGGACACGAGCCAGTAGACATCTTACACTTTAGCGCCAGACCATAGAGTTCTTGTCATGGTTTGTGTTATGTCCGATTTTGCAAGTTAAGTAGGGCTTTATAACCATAGCTTCGATTCTTATGTGGTGCCTTCTGGGTAAGCTTATACCCAGATGACGCTTTTGCTGATGTTTTTCTTGAGTTGTGTCTTCGATTGAACGAGACATTCTAAAACTCGAACACTCCCAAGGTATGGTCCTTTGTGTCGGACAAAGGAGTTGTGTAGGCTATGTTTTATGGTATTTTAAAAGGGTATTTAAAGGATTTTGAAATGGTTTTCCAAAAGGATTTGAAAAGAGAATATGTATAGATTTGCAAATGATTTTGGAAAAAGCTTTCCGGTGTTTTCTGTTTTTGGTGGACCGAGAAACTGAAGGATTGTGTTGCCAAGATGAGGAGATGTAGGCCACATTTCTAGGTGCTCGAGCATGTCGCTTAGGTTAAGGTCGAAGAGCAAGAGACTAAGGGAAGTGTTCATTGGATTCTGAAAGGTATAATACTCCTAGATTATCATTCACAAGGCTGAAACTAGGGTCAGTAGGTCGAAATGTTGTCCTAATTGGTGTTAGTCCCGAATGCCGAAGACCCATGGTATCATCTGTATCGTGTGGTATCGTGGCAACAGACACAGGAGGTATGAGACTCCTGCATAACTGGATGTGATACCTTAGTTGCTATGAGTACTAAGACTAGTGGGTGTTGGCTGAGCCTAAGGGTAAGAAGTCTCTAGTGATTTGAAACATTAAGCTAAGACACCGAGAGGACATATCCTGTGATTTGTCCTGAGAGTGGATAATTTGCCCAAGTGAGGTGAGTAACTTTTCCAGGTACGGTTAGCTTTTGATGGTCTTACAAGTGACGAGTCTACGGGACAGGCAATCTCCTCCACAGGATGATTATCCATGGTAATGCAAATACCATGGTTGTTTCTCGGTGGACTACTTATGATCGGTGTTGGTTGTTTGGCATCGGACAACACGACACGTTGTTTTACTTGTGGTTTTGCTGAGTCATGGTTTAGGAAATCAGGCTCTGGCCTAAAGCAGGTCGTAATGTTACACCTATTGTGGCACGGTGTTTTTGAGCAGTAGATCCATGGTTTTGGTCTAGAGAAAACCATGATGTTGCACTTATGTAACGTTGATGTTGCGTCTGTGTGGTATTGTGTTTTGGAACAGTAGCTCTATGACTTTGGTGTTGTTGCTTGGATCCTGCAGAAACCATGTTGTGCAAAACAGAGACTCCGTAGCTTGTGTTTGGTGTTTGCGGTAGGTGTACTAAGTGCAAGTGTGAATATCCAAACACCATTGGTTGTCTGGTTGGTACAGAGCATGTGGAATCAAGCTGTGTATTTTGTATGGTTTTAGATTTAACTTGACAAGAATGGCCATTTCAAGTGTGCATAAAGAATTTTGAAAAGAACATGCACATGGTTTTTAAAAAAAGGAAAAGAAAAGAATGATTTTAAAGACATGATTTTTGAGATTTTGTTGCCTACTAGGTAATAGTTAATTGCCCTATTGTGGTGTCACGACAACCAAATAAGATGCCTGTGCTTATTTGTGTGGGGCGTAATCACACCTACTTCCTAAACATGGTGTGTTGAGTTATTAGGTGGGGTGTGTGCTAGATAATCATTTTAAGGGGTCATTCATGTATGCTTTAATTTTAGTGTTTTTGACAATTACAGAATAGTTGTTGGTTGTTAATACACATAAAAATAGTCACGCTACCACACATTAACGATTCTGGTGAATTTGTAGTTTAATTTAATTTAATTAGTTACTGTTGCTGAGTGTACTTAGATTTAATTGCATATTTAATGTAATTGTTAGAAAATAATAATAAAATGAAAATGTAGCTAGGTTTGAATGGTAGTGCTTGGGAGTCGTTATAGTTGGCATCATATTTAATGCATGATATAAATCTATATATCATGCATGCCTGCACTTCAATTTTATTGATTGTCTTAATTTTCTTGTTTGCAATGTTGAGAAATGCTTTCGACTCTAGCTCCATTGTCAGTGAAGATATTGTGTGATGGATCACGAGAAACCTAAGAAGTGACGATCTGCATTCTTAATTGGAGATAGACGTCGACTCCTTATTGAAAGGATTCCTAATAGTTGGATCTCGAGATCACTGATTTGGTGGAACTACTTTAAGAGTGCAAAGTTGTGTCCACTCGTATGGAGTGGTTTGCTTGGATTCTTCAATCCCATCGAGCGTGGTGGCTAGTGTTGCTCACGAGTTTGTATAGCTGGAACACCATGTTGCCCATGGAATGGTGGCAATTATTTTCTGGACAAGACTCCGTACTTACACGTAGAGTAGGAGACCTTACGGTGTGTGAGACTAGTTGAGTCATATTGCCTAAAGATTGTTCACGTCTACAGTAAATGCTAGTCTGCTCATTGTGCTACGACTACGATGAGACAAGGCATTGCAGAAGAGGTACCTTGTTCCTTTAAAGGGGTTGGCATCCCGTGTTTGTTGACCAGAACGTGTTTCCTTTAAAGAGGTTAACCACCACTCAGTGTTGGGCTGTTTGGTATTTTATTGTGAAGGACAGGGTGCAGCAATTGTCTACCACTTGTGCGCCCTCCATGGTTGTTGCTACCAGTTTGCTTTTGTTGTTAGTGTAGAGGATGGTTCGAATTTCATCCTCTTGTGATTTCTTGGTGACTTAATAAGTCTCCAGATGATTGCTATGGTTTCTGAGTGACTTGATAGGTCTCCAGATGGTTGTTGTGGTTTCTAGGGGACCTAGTTAGTCCTCAGATGGTTGTCGTCTCTAGGTGACTCGGTGAGTCTTCAAATGGTTGTTGTTGTTTTGGGATGACTCTGGTGAGTCCTCAGATTTGTGTTTGTTCTACTAGATACTCTGTTTAAGGATAGGGTTATCTGAGAGGCGATACGTATGGAGTCGTGTATTACTATTGCACGATTGCGTTGTACATTTTAGTTAAGGCTTGGCCATGAAGTGACATAACCTAGTGTACTGTTTGTTGTAGGCTATTTGGGATATCTTGTTTGGATACCCAATTTGGTTTAGTGGTTGTGGCTCGAATGAGTTGGTGTCGTTCACGTAGTGGAGATTTGTTTCTTCGGTGCTTTCCTTGGGGTGTCTTATTAGGGACATTCAGTTGGTTTCTTGTTTGCTGGTGAGACATGGTGTTGTTCAATTCGTGGAGATCTCCTTTCTCCTGTGGTTGCTTTTGTTTTCTTTTGGATTGTGTGCAGTGGAGATGGAGCGAGTCAAGAGGAGTTCGTTACCCATCTAGTTTGGTAACGCAGCAGGTCGAGCTGTTGAGTCTGATCTCACGTATTTTCCTCTGATCGGTTATTTCCTAGTTCAAGTGAACTATTCTCGGAGATCGAGTAGAGCATCTTTGGGATAATGACACCGTAGAGAGGTCAACTAGAAAGGAGGAACAACTCGTGTTGATTTGAATACTCATGTTGGGAGTTACTTTGGGTTGGAGATATATTTAAGTTTGACTCTCGAGCGATCCTTAAGTTATTGTTTTGCTGAAAGCAGTGACTCTTATGGCCTTAAACTCTGGATTATAAGAACTTTGACATAAGCTTCACGCTTAATAAATAGTTTAAATGTGTTTTAGCGGTCTCACGTCTAGACCTACAAGACTGTCGTTACGGCGAGTCGTGATGAGTTTCACTAACATCCATTTGGGTTGGGATTAGTTCTTGATGCGATGAGGCAATATGGTGATTTCTAATCCTTGTCAATTGAAGAATCACTCACGAGGGGAAACTATTTAACACATACGATCGTGCTGACCACAATAGAGGTTATGCTTTAGATCCGATAGAGTGCCGATCTATGAAGCAATTTTTGGAGACAGATAGTGCTTGATTAGCTAGTCTATTAATGTACTCCAGATCCATGAAGAGCTTTGTTATGTCTCAGTAGCTAAATTTCTCTCATACCTTGGATTTGAGAAGATTTTTTAAGATGATAGGAGGTGTTACTGAGCATGTAGTGTGGTATTTGGAGGACTTCTGACCAGGTTGAGCATCAAAGTAGCATAACGGATGTTGATGGGAACTGACTGTACTTAATTAATCCTGTGGTTTACGTGTTTCTAGAGATGCTCAGGGTGCTTTGTGACTCTAGAAGACCATTTTAGAACCTTTTAGTGGAGATTTTGTGCCTATAAGGGACTTCACCTAGGGATTTAATGGTGTTTGGACTCAAGAAGAGTTGAGTCCTTAGTATCGCTTTGGACCTAAGTGAGATGAAATGGCTTTATAAAACGTAGATTTCTCCTGTAGCTCGTGAGCTTTAAGTGGCACCATTGTGGTGCTTATCTGGGGTCGTGGATTAGACATCCTAATATAATGTCTATAGTGTTTCGCCTCGAGAATTTCAAACAAAATTTCTTTAAAGGGGTTAGAATGTAACGATCCAAATTTAGAAATAATATTTTGGCCAGATATTTAATGTAAGATTCAGGTGTGTTGAACATTAAAGACTCCAACGTCCAATGTTAAATGCGTTCTCGATGGCATCTTACATTTGGATTGTGGATTTCTGACTTTTGGTGTTGTGTGATTGTGATACTGTGTTGGCCCTTGTGAAAGTTTGGAGGGTCTGCTTTAGGCTATGGAGGTTCGTTGGCATGCGCTAGTGGTTGATCTCTAGTTTACATAAGCCACGTGGATGGAGAGTGATTGCGTGGTTTGATTTCGTACTCGTGGCTCTCTGCTTTCCCTCCTTTCTTTCATTATTTCCTTCCTTTTCTCTTTCCTCCTTCCAGGCACCACTCCATTTTCCCTCCCTCTCATTATTACTCCTCCTTCTACAGTATGCAAAAGGGAGTGAGAGAGAGAGAAAGGGCATGGGAGAGAGGTGGGAGGGCTGAGGGTGAAGGGCAGAGAGAGTGAGTGAGAGATGGTCGAGAGAAGGGGGAAGAGCTCGCCACTGCTACTGCCATCATGCTCACCATCGCGTCGTCGTGGGAGGAGGAGGAGACTCAAAGCTCGTAGAGGAGGAGGGGCGTTGCTTGCGTCGTCATCGTCACGTCGTCGGAGCAAGGTACACACCCCGTAGGTCTTCTTTTGGTTTCTAATTGGATTCCTCGGTGCAGGATAGTATAATGATGGCATGTCGTTGCTCAGAGAATTTATTTGGCAAGGCTTTGAAACCATGGCTTTGGTTCTTGTGTGGTATCTTCTGGGTAAATTTATACCCAAATGACACTTTTGTTGGTGTTTTTTTTGGGTTGTTGTCGTGGGTTGAGTGAGACCATTTAAAACTTAAACACTCCTAAGGTGTAATCTTTTTTGCCAAACAGAGGAGTTATCCAGACTATGTTTTGTGGTATTTTGAAAGGGTATTTAAAGGATTTCGAAATGGTTTTCCAAAAAATTTTGAAAAGAGAATAAACATAGGTTTGCAAATGATTTTGGAAAGAGCTTTCCGATGTTTTCTGATTATAGTGAATTAAGAGACCGGAGGATCGTATTGCTGAGACCAGGGGATGTAGACCACATTCCTTGGTGATCGAGTACATCACTTAGATTGAGGTCGGAGACCAAGACGTTAAGGTAAGTGTTCCTCGGATTCTAAGAGGTATGATACTCCTGAATTGTCGTTCATAATGGTCGAAAATGTTGTGAAGAGCAGAGATTCTGTAGCTTGTGTTTTGTATTTGCGATGGATGTACTGAGTGCAAGTGTGAACATTTAAGGACCATTAGTTGTCTTGTTCGCACAAAGCACGTGGGATCAGGTTGTGTATTTTGGTGTGATTTTGGACTTCACTTGGCAAGAATGGTTATTTCAAGGGTACATAAAGAACTTTGAAAAAAGCATGCACTTGATTTTGAAAAAGAGGAAAAGAAAAGAATAGTTTTAAAGATATGATTTTTAAGATTTTATTAACTACTGATTAATTGTAAATTGTCTTGTTGTGGTATCGCAGCATCCAAGTGAAATACCTGTGCTTATTTGTGTGGAACGTAGTTACTCCTACTTCCTAGGCGTGGTGTGTCAAGTTGTTAGATGAGTATGTGTTAGGTGATCGTTTTAAATGGTCACTCACGTACGCTTCGGTTTTGGTGTTTTTGGTAAGTGCAGGATAATTGTTGATTGCTAGTGTACGTAAGGAGTTACATTGCAACACATCAAGGATTCTGATGAGTTTGTAGTTTAGTTTATTTCAATAAGTTACTGTTGATGAGTGTACTTAAATTTAATTACATATTTAATGTAATTATTAGAAAATAATAATAATATGAAAATATAATTAAATTTGAGTGATAACGACTTGGAGGTCAATATAAGAGCTCCTTAAAGAATCACAAACAATGTAGGTCTCAAAAGATGATTTAAAACATTGGTTAAAGACTAACAGTGGATTCACAGAAATATCAATCAACTGCTTTAACTGGCATTGTACAGCCTTTTGCTTTTTAGAGAAATTCACTGATCCATGCTTATCGATTTTTCATGTGAGTCAGCAAAAAATGATGGAAAGGGACCCCTAACTGAAATAAATGGAAGGAATTTGAATGAACTAATAGCAAAATAATTTTATTTCCATAAATGCTCTAAGTAACACGATCCTGAAGTTCACAACTCACCTCCTCCAAGAGAAATGTTCCTTAACGAAAACGCAAGTTGAAAACTTCGAATTAAGACTTCATGAATGGAAGCCTGCAAAAGTTTAAAAAAAAAATGCCCAACTTTAATATATATCTATTCACCAACCAAATATCATCTAAATCTGTAATCATACTTGAAGAGAAGTGATCACTGATCAGAGACAGGTTTTTTCCACTACAATCAAGAAAAATAAATTGCTATGTGGAAGAACCAAAAAGAGAAACAAAGGGTAAGTCATTCATAAAACACTATCTAAACTGAAGGATTACCCATCAAAGATTCTTGGGTAATTCAGGTATAATAGTAGGTGTTTGAAATCAATGCCTCAAAACTTTTCAGTTATTTGAATATGTTTCTCTCAATTCAAGAGAGGTAAGCTCACCATTTAGCAAGACAAATTGAAACGAAGGAATCCAAAGTTTTACTATACAATGCCAGAATTTCATCTTCCAAGACCCAAAACATTAAAACAAAACACAGTTTCAAATTTCAAGACCTAAAAGACAAAAACCAAACACCAAAGTTCAACTCCTAGATTAAGAATCTCAACTCCAACTGGAATTGCAAGTCCTGCAAACCAAATGGATCCTAAATGCTATTGGCAAGACAAAAAAACCAAAGGGAATATCAAATCCGATCTAGGAAATAGAAATAAATCATCTAAAGCATATATACATCAACAAGGATGTTATATAGATGCACTACCACCATGTTATATGATAACGGAAAAAACTTCATAAGCTGGTTGAGAACAAGTTCTCCTTTACGTATTAATTTCAAATCACAGTACATAAGCAAGAGTGTTGATTGTAGAGATGAAGAATGATGCATGTGGACTTTGAAAATGAGTATAATGATAGTTAGAGAAAAAAAATGGAAATAACATTTTACAGGAAGTGCAGTTCATTAGATATTAGAATAGCCCTAGTTATTTCAGATAACTAGATCAGTCTGTGTACTAATCTACCATATGGTACACCAAAAAGTTTGACTCAAGGAGGCATAGTAGTTGTAGAAGCTACCGGTAAAAACAAACATGCAAACTAGATTTGTCCATTATAAAGAGATCCACTGATGAAGATTGTTATTCGTCATGTACCTATGTGAGACATCAATTTCGCCTTCATTGGATAGATGGAGCCTTTACCTAATCTTAGGATATTATTTTATGTATTATCTTGAAATATTTTAAGGATATTATATAACCTAGGATTTATTTTATTTATGGATATTATTTTGTGTATTATCTTGAGATATTTTACGGATATTATATATTAGAATATTATCTTGAGATATTTTAAGAATATCTTAATTTTTTCGTTAGTTATGTGTTTCTCTTATTTAAAGAAAAGAACTATGTGCTTATTAACAGTTATTAATGATATTATTTTCTAATTATTGACATTGAGTATTATCTATGATTGATATTAGAGTTCCAATTACGTAGAAATTGGATTGTAGTCCAATTCTATTATCTTTGTATTATTTGTATTGGTCCTACATCAATTTGGTACCACAGCAAATCTTGATCCATTGAGCACGTGCCGCGTAAGCAATCCAAAGGTGAAAACCCTAAAGCCGTCGTGTCATCAACTTCTTCCCATCATTTGCATTGCCACTACTGCCACCGCACCACCATGCACATCTCCACAGTACCACCACTGCACGCCTCACAACACTAGCATGCATCTCCAACAACAACCATCAACAACAATGCCTCATCGTTGCAACTTTGCCATTCAAACCCTCCGTGCTCGTGCCACCGCTGTCTAGGGAACCTTCAATCTCGTGCCACCATTACCCTCCCACTCCACGTAGTTGTACTCCCTGTCGGTACTTGTGCCATTATCGTCCCGTGAACCTTTAGTCCCATGCTGCCGCTGCTTGTTGTTCCCTACAGCCACGCAATGCCACTGCCGTCACCACACCATCACCAATAGCCCTACTGCAACACATTCGCACATGGCCACGCCCAAGTTCCTCTTGAAGAACTTGATCCTTGTCTTATTAGGGTTTCACCAATATTTTGTAGAAAAGCCGTTGAATTTGTAAAGCGTGCAGAAAAGACCCTAAGAGATTACACAAAATTCCAAAACAGAAAAAGAGTTCTTAACTACAAGGATGGTACGCTTACTCTATTTGATCTGTGCTTACATTTACAATAGTATGATTAAATTTAACACATTGCATCCTCATCTATCCTTGAAATCATTCTTGTTTTAGCCATTTCCTTATATTCAAAAAAAAAAAGCCTCACATCATGCATATTTAGAGTGTGAAATGGAGAGAAAAGAAAAGAGGAATCCATTATCTGATGTTACATATTACATATTTATAGGGTTGGATAAACAGATATCCAATTATCCTAATACAAGATAGACTATATAACCTCCTTACATTATTTAACTTCTATACTCCCCCTCAAGCTGGAGCGTATATATTGATCATACCCAACTTAGTACAAAGAGACTCATATGGTCCTACATTCAATCCTTTGGTGAATATGTCTACAAATTGATCAGAGAACTTCCTGTAAGGAGTCAAAATTATCCCTTGCATTACCAAATCTCTGATGTAATAATAATCCACCTCAATATACTTAGTGCGTTCATGGAAGATTGGATTGTTAGCAATATGAATACAAACTTATGACGTTGACTACGTAAAGACATTTTCTCCTATGACACGTCTCAATTTCATTCAAGCTTTTTTATCTCTGGCTATCAATCAATCCTGAACTTTACATCGGTTAGATGTCAAGAATGTATTTTTGTATGAAGATTTATTTGAATAGATCTACATGGAACAACATCCTGGGTTTGTTGTTTAGGAGGAGAATTATGTCTGTCTACTTCGAAAGGCAATATATGAACTAAAGCAGAGCCTCAGAGCATAATTTCAGAAATTTAGTCAAGTGGTGTTGAACAATGGTTTCAAACCGTGTTGTTAATCATTCAATTTTTATCAAGTCAAATATAGTAGGCTATGTGTTCTAAGTGGTCTATGTAGATGATATTCTCTTGACTGACAGTGATACCAAAGGAATTACTGAAACCAAAGAGTATCTATCTACATATTTTGTCACCAAAATATGGGAAAATCCAAATATTTCCTTAGAATTGAGTTTACATACAATAAGCACAAAATAACTCTATATCAAAGAAAGTATGTTCTAGATGTACTCCATGAAACAAAACTCTTGGGATGCAAGCTAGAAAGTACGTCTATAAAGCAGAACACATCTTTTTGGGATAAGTTATCAATGTTGTTGAAGGAGCCTGACAGGTATAGACACTTGATAGGCAAGTTGATCTATTTAACTATCATTTAATATCTCATTTAGTGAATCAGTTTATGCATGAGCTTAAACAGATATATTAACAAGGAACTCTACGTGTACTTGCTTACATTAAGAGCATACCTGGGAAAGACTCAATTTATAGGAAACATGGACACTTACAAGTTAAAGCCTATTCAAATTCTGACTATGTAGGTAATCGAAAAGACAGGAAATGTACATCAAGCTATTATACCTATGTAAGTGGTAACTTGGTCACTTCAAGAAGTAAGAAGCAGAATGTTGTTTCAAGATCCAACGCAGAAGCAGGATACAGAGCTATGGCTTAGGCAAGTTGCGAGATGATGTGGTTGTGATCATTATTGACAAAATTTGATGTTCATGTTGATCTTCTTATGACCATGCATGTGACAACCAAATAACAATCTTCATTGTTAACAATCTTATCTTCTATGAGAGAACTAAACATATAAAGATGGATTGTCATTATATCAGAGATATAGTGTTATCCGGTCACATTCATACTCCTTACACTCAATCTTCTGAGCAGTTGACAAATATCATCACAAAAGGCGTTAGTATTGGAGTCTTGATGGATTATGTAACAAGCTAGACATGTTAGATATATTTGCTCAAGCTTAAGGGAGATTGTTAGTGTTATGTTGTAGTGTGTTAGTGGGTTAATGGATCCTATGTGTTATATAGATCTTATCACTTTTTAACCCAACATGTTAGATATATTTTACTTTTCTCTCAACACAACCCAGACATTTGGTGTTAATTATGCTAATACCTTCTCTCCTATGGCTTGACTGAATTCCATTTGTGTATTGCTCTTAATCTCTACAAATTAGTCCTAGCAAATGTATCAACATAATGTAAAAAACAACTTTCTCTGTGGCGATCTTTTATATGCAGTTGGTTTTCTCAACTAGTTCATGAATGAATCACAAATGGTACATTAAAAAGAGACACTACATGTACTAGCATATATTAAGGACACACCAAGAAAATGTCTCATTTACCAAAGGCATAGTCATCTTCAGGCAAAGCATATCCTGATTCTAGCTATGTAGGAGATAAAAAGAACAGAAAATCAATATCAAGTTATTACACTTATGTTGGGGGAAAGCTGATTACCTAAAGAAGAAAGAAATGGGATGTGGTATCAAATCCAATGTAGAAGTAAATTACAAATTCATGGCATAGACTATTTGTGAAATGGTTTGGCTTAAATCTCTTATAACAGGATTAGGTGTACCAATGCACACTCCTACAACCATCCATTATGATCACGGTTCATAAAATCGAAACGTGTTGGCGAAATTTCGCAGACACATGTTGGAGCTTCAAATGGAAGAAACGACATATGGAAGAATATCTTCGTTTACTGTATGTCTGTAACTATGTCGGTGGCATGTTGTGCGTGTCGTGCGCGTCGTGAGAAAGGCAGAAATTTCAACACTGTAAAAACACATATCGACCGACACTCTTACCTTCAGATACTGACACGGATGAAACGGTAGTAAAGAGTCATCTTCCTCCCACTCTTCCCGTCTCCTGTGCACTCCATCCCTTCGCTTATGTGCCACTGTGCGAGTGTGACCACCTTTGCCTCCAGCCTCCTCCGTCGTTCGTGCCCTCCATGCCTCTAAGGCGTCTGCCCATTCCCTCTCGTGCCCTCCGCCCGTTCCCATGCGGGATCCGTCGCCTCCCGTCAGCCTTCAAGCCTCTACGGCCACCCACCCTCCTTAGCCTGTGCGAGTCCCGTGCCGTTGTACGACTATGCGAGTGCGGCCACCCACCCTCCTCAGCCTTCAAGCCTCTACAGGATCCGTCGGCTAACTCGCCTCCTGTGCCCTCTACACGACATGCCTCCCGTGTCGTGAACAAAGAGAGGGTGTGTATGTTGTATGCCCTATTTATGTTTTATTTATTTTATGTTTTATTTATCTGTGCTTTTATTCATCTGCCTATATATTCACCTTTTACATTTGTCTCCTTTATTTATTTGATTCCTTTTATATTCATCATCTTTTGTATGCCCACACGGTTTCATGTTTTGTTTTTATGCTTTTGTATTTTATTTTATTTTTTATGTTGTTTTTTGTATTTTAATGTTAATAGCATAATAGATCTAACCTAAAAATGATAAATCTAATCTAATAAAGGTAAAATCTAACTTAAAAATTCTATAAAATCATTAAAAATCAGTAAAATATTTATAATTTAAAAAAAACAGAAATTCCGAATATTTTGTAAATAATTAAAAAATAGGATAATATTGTAAATTTTGAAAAACATTCAGATATTTCAAATTTAAGCAAAAAAAATGAGGAAAATAATAAGAAGTTGAAAAAATAAAGATATTTTTTGAAATTTTGTAGAAAATCAGAAATAATATTAAATGTACAAATTATTAAATAAAATATCTGAAAAAATTGTAAAATTCATAGAAAATTTAAAAAATAAAGAAACATATTTTTAATGCTTGAATTATTTTTCTATATAATTAAGCTTATTTAATTTTTTATTTTCAATCTTCACAATGTCAAGTTCTGATAGATCTCAAAGTAATGGAAGTGACAATGAGGAGAGAGTAACTAGATCTGAAGATCTAGGATGGTTGTATAATCATGCTGTCAACAACGATAGATAGAAAATAGAATACAAATACTGTAGAAAGAAAATGATGAGTGGGAGTATTACAAGATTGAAGCAACATCTTATTGATGGATACAGCAATGTTAGTAGATGTAAGTCATGCCTAACTGTCGTTCGTGATCATATGAAAGAGTTATTAAAAGACACAAAATCCAAGAAAAATGATAAGACGAAAAGAGATGAAAGATTTAAGAAGATTCTGTTTGATGAAGGAGAACATCAATCCGTTGTTGTACCAGATTCAAATAATGATATAGTGTATCCTCTAGATTGTCAAACTCAAGATGAGAGAAATATGTATAGAAGAGCTATAATGGAGTCAAAAAATGAAGAATGGCATAGAGAACAAATTCAAAGATTCCATGGTTCTTAAATTGTTAGAGGAAGTGGAAGTGACAGTGGCAGTGCACAGAAAGATAATGGTAAAGATATTATAGGATTGTTTAAAACATACAGTCAAATGTATGACAATATAGATTTAACAATATATAGAACTAAAAAGTCGATGTAAAAGACTATCAAAGGCAGTTTGGAAACGCCAGAGAGAAGGTTAGTCAAGCTGTGGCCAAATACATGTTTTTTAATGTTATTCCGGCGAATACTACAAAAAGACCGTATCTACAATATATGCTTGATGTAGCGGTCAGAGAAAGTATAAGAGCAAAAGCACCAATTAATTATGATATAATGAATAAGTATCTTAAATCAGAAAAAGATGAATTAGAAAGTTACAATGACAACTTGAAACGATAATGGCCAACCTATGGGATCACTATTTTGTGTAATGGTTGGACAAGCACTACCAGAAAACAGATTATCAATTTCATGGTCTATTATGATGGCCGCACAATTTTTTTAAAGTCCATTGATGCTTCTGATGTTGTCAGAGATCATAGATATCTTTATAAACAACTAATGGAAGTCATTAAGCAAATGGGACCGTCAAATATGGTTCAGATTGTCTAATGGTAGTAATTTCAAAAAAAACAGTGAAAAAATTATATTCAAGTATCCTATCTATTGGACACCATGTGCTGCTCACTGTATTGATTTGATACTCAAGGACTTTGATAGGACAAAGTTGGTGAAGAAGACTACTAGAGAAGTAAAGATTGTAATAAATTTTATTTACAACCACTCCTACCTATTGGCCTTTATGAGGTCACCTGAGTATTACGGTGGTGACTTGATTCGACTTGGTGTTACTCGATTTACAACAAATTACATTACTCTTCAATTAATAATTGATAAAAGAAACGGAGTAAAGTACATGTTTAATTCACAAGTCTGATATAAATATTATGAGAGTGATACTCCAATTAGTAAGAAAAAAAATTCTATAATTAATAGTCAGTCTTTTTGGAAAGATGTTCGAAAGGTAGTAAGCATAATGAAGCTAGTTTCAAATGTTCTTCACTTGATAGATGGTGATAAAAAACCTGCAATGGATTTCTTGTATGAAGCAATGAAGTTGATAAAAGATGCTGTGAAAGATGCAATATACAGATCATTCAAAGAATACTTGAAGATTATCGAAGAAAGATAGTCTAACATGCTTCTTCACCCTTTACATAAAGCTGATAAGTAGTTTAATATATATATTTATCTTTGTCGTAATTATATTTACATTATAATTTGTTGTTTAATTACTTTTCTTTATCAATATAGTATACTATCTGAACCCGTAGTACCAATACGATCATGATTTCGGGAATCTACTGATTTACTATCTTCTATGAGATTGATGATAAAGAAATTAAAGCCAAATGTGAACATTCAAATAGAAGCGTTGAATGAAATTAAATACTTTAGGAACCAAATGTTCAGATTTGAAAATTCTCAAGCGATTTGTGGTCGTACTTCGATGACTCTAAGTAAGGATTTGTATATAATTTATTTTATTTCATAACATTACATCACAATATGAGTACTACATTAATAATCTAATATCATATTTCAGGTGAATGATGGATACTGAATCGAATAAATGCTCCAAATTTAAAAAAAATTACAATAAAGATTTTATCTCAAACTACCTTAACTTCAGAATGTGAAAGAAATTAGAACATATTTAATCTTATCCATACAAAAAGAAGAAACAGATTGGAAACTTAAAGATTAAATAATCTTATGTTTGTGCACTATAACATGAGGCTGAGAATAAAACATATCAGAAAAGGAGAAGATAAAGATCACTTCGACTCAATTGATTTGGCATATATATACAATGAGGACGACGATGAGGATCCTATACTAAAGTGGTTATAAGAAAATAGAAAACCAGTACTAGATAAAGAACCAGGTAGACCAAGTTCAAGAATTACTACTGAAATGGACATTGATATTGAAGAATACATCAGAACATTCTTATAGTAGAACTCCAGGTGGTGAGAATGATACAGATGATATCTCACAACCACTAGATGATGATGAAGGTGGTGACAGTAGAAATGCAACTCAACTTGGAACTAGAGACCTACGAGGAGAAAGTCAAAGACTACTTAGTCCATTCACAGGAGAAGATGAATTCACACATGCCACGCAAGATGAGTATCATAGAGCCTGACAACCATCAAGACCTAATCCTTTGCTGTATTATTATAAAGAAAACCTCGTGAAGACATAGCACAAGATTCAGATTCTTAGAGTAGTCATACTAGGGAAAGTTTATTAGAATCATTTGATTCTCTGAATATCTATGATCCCATAGACCCTTATGACTATAGTTCTTATGGAAATCGTTCTTATGGACAATCAGATTATACATCTAAAAGTGGATGAACAAGAACTTCATCTTCCTATATCCCAAGCCAACAAAGTGAATAGGATATGAGCTTCATCTTCAATTGTGCACCACCACAAACAAAATATGAGCAACAACCTTATCAAGTCAAGTCAAGATTACTTCCCTCAGCAACCTCAACAAGTACTTATTGCACAGTATCCACTAATACGGTTCCTGATTCAACTACCAATATCAGATTATCATTATTATATTATGGAATACCAAACATATTATAGCCATATGTCTTGGAACAACTATGTATTATGGAGGGAGTCTCAATTTCGATAGCGAATTCATCGTGCCCACAACATAACTGAACAACATAATATTGATGAATCAAGACATTTTTTAAAGTATTAAGCATATATGAGGTAACTTTTATCAGTATTTTTGTTTTTAAACATTTATTATGCATTTTTATCTATTATTTATGCTTCAACATATTTGTATTAAATCCATATAGCGTATTCCACTATGATATATGTTTAGAAAGTTAATCTAAGCGGTCTTAAATGTATATTATTGTTTACTTTAACTTATTCTAGAGTTTAAAAGCAAAATTCGAAGTTTTTTTTATTATTTCCATAAACTTCCGTAAATTTCCCATGTTTTCACCAATGTCCGACACATTTCTTATTTTTGTCGCAGCAAAGTCTGACACGAAATCGATGTTTGGAACCATGATTATGATAATCAAGCAGTCATATTTATTGTTAATAATCTGATTTTTTATGAGAGGACAAAACTTATTGATGTTAATCGCCACTATGTAAGAGACATAGTTATAAAAGGATCATCTCTACTCTGCATACTTTTTCTTCAAAGCAGCTTACAGATATTTTCATCAAAGGTCTAGTCTTAAGTGTTTTTGAGTCTCTTTGTAACAAACTGGTAATGGAGCAAATGGACACAGTATATCTATAAAATATCCGTATTCGTATCCATTTATGAGTGGATATGGATACGGATATAGATATGTCTTTTGAATTTTCAATGGATACGGATAATTTACGGATATCCGTGTATATATATATATAAATAACTTTTTATTTCTCAACATTTAACCATTATATTAAAATCTAAACCACTAGATATGATCAAGACTATTTAAAATGCTTGTATATAAAAAATCAAGTGATTTTGAAATTCCTAAGTATTAAATTTAACATGTACTTGGTATAACTTATTATAGTTTATAAAGAACCATTGAATTTAATATGAATAGATCTATATGTTATGAGTTTTTAAATGATATAGATTTTGATGTGTACCTAATCTAGATGATATATATTAAGCTTCATGAATTACATTTTAGTTTTGAAACTTACAACTTAGAAGTCTAGTGATTCTTGCTTTAAAATCGTTGAATTTGTACATGAATAGATATGTATATTAGGAATTTCTAAATAATGTAGATTTTGATATGTATCTAATCCAAATGATGTAGATTAAGATCCATAGATTATATTTTGATTTTGTCAAATTATTTATCTACTTTATAAGGATTTTACTTTGTCACTTATAAGATTTTATTAACTTTAATTAACAAAATATGTTACGAAATATGATAGTTTTTTGTTAATCATTAATTAATTATACATCTATAATGGTAGAATATTAAAATTTGAATTTATAACTTCATCTCTGTTTAGAAAAGGTAAGTCTAACCTATCATTATATCTAATTTATTTTTATTTTTGATATATATTATTTTTATTTCATACATACTAAATAACTTAAAATATATAAATATATGAAAATCTTATTAATGATTTAATTAATTATATAATGTATATATCGTCATATCTATTTTTATATCCCACTTTATCTGTATTCGATCCCTCTTTATTCGTTCTGTATCCGTTTTTTGAGGATATAGATATATAATTTTCCTATCCATATGATATCTGTATTCGTATCTGTATCCGCATTTCGAAAACGGATACGGACATGGTAACACCTATATTCATACTATATCTGATCCATTTACAACTCTATAAGCTAGACATAACAAATATATATACTCTAGCTTGAAGATGAGTGTTAAATGAGATAATGGCCTATTAGTAGTTATACAGGTTATTGGATATCCATATAACCATATTTCTATTAAGCCTATGTGTATTTGTAATCCCTTTGTTAATTAATTAGATCCATCTATTTTCCTATCAAAACTAAAATTTCATGATTCTGACCTTCTTACCTTCATTTGCGAAAACAACAATGCCAAGTTGTATGTGTGTGCAACTGCTTCATAATTTTCAGGAGTATTTTTGGGAGACGTGGCTTGAGCCCAAATGGATGAAAGAATAAGTGTTATCTGTCGACTGCTCAACCTGAGGGGAAATCCCTCCTGAAGCATCCATGGTAAACAACCAAATTATCATGACATACGCAGCAAATCAAGATTATAACAATATCATATATCCACAAGAGCTTTATATTTCAAAAACAATAACAAGCAAGTACTCACAGTGCCTTTGAATGAGCTCATCACAACATCCTCATCTACAAAGTCAGGCATAGCAGTGTTTTTCATGCTATAAACACGGCTTTGAGATGATTGTAATTTATATAATCGCCCATCATTGTTATTTTTCTGGTCCCTGACATCACTACATTTTTCTCTTCTTAGCTTCTCAAAAAGAGCAGCAGAAGATGAAAAGACGGAAACTGTTCTTGAAAGGGTCCTTCGAAGATCATATCCTTTAGGTGGATCAGGACTCATCGATGGAGTATGAGGGCACACAGACGATGGGACAAGAACAACAGAAAAGATGCGGTGAGCTCCAACCCGTGTTTCATGATCTGGATGGACCATGGCTAGGAGCAACTGATAAAATAATGCTTCAGGGAATGCCTGTAATATAAAGCAGAAAAAAGCACTAAGTAAACAGTATCAATGGTATGACATAATTTAAATAAATGTACAGTTATCTGCTTTGCCTTGTTCTGATATGATAGGTTGGGTACTGCTGCAATTATTTGTGCAGTACGATAAACAGCAGATATTGTACTCCTAGCAACTGACACGGCAGTTGACAAGTTCTCCAACATCATGGCCATCATGTCAAGAACGGGCCCTGCATCACCAACCTGTATACAAAGGTGCAATAATTTTAACGTTTTACGGATTAGCATTTTTTATTTCCACCAAAAGCTAATAGCTAAGGAAGGCCATCACAATACTTTTTTAAGTGTAAGTAAATTGCTCCTCTGGAGACCTTTATGGTATTTTCATGAATTGTTATCTCATTAGAATCCTAGAACCAATAAAAACACTATATGATTAATTACATAAGATGAAAGGAGTTCAGATTGATTTAGCAGCAGAATAAGTCTAGCTATGAACACAACACACAAACAAATTTTGGATGAAATGTTTGGAAAGAACAAACATCCAAATAGAAAGATAATAGGTCATTTCAATTTGTACCATTTCAATTAGTTTCAGTATAGCAGGTCATTTCCTGAAATTTTCAGGACAATAAATTTTAGTCAGAATTGGACAGTATCTATGAAAATTTCTGTTCAACTAAATTTAGAATGGTAGTAGACAAAAATAAACTGGGCATTCTGAACTCAAATATCAATATCAGTTAATAACAATGCATATGAATCCAAAATCTAGATGCTCTGCTCACATGTAAACCGTCAACAGTGTCAATTCTAGCATTGCCCTGCATATTTCACAATACTATAGACAAGAAATAGAAGAAAAAAAAAAGTAAAACAGTATAAGAACTTTGCATCTATACGTGTCAAGGGAGATGAACTACCTTGTTGGCCAGCTGCACAAGGCATTTATCAGTGGCTGCTTGATATTTTCTATTCCAATTGATAATGCCATCATCCAGGGTTGCATCACCAATTGAACACTGCATGCTTTTCCTTAAATGCCTCATGAGATCACTAATTGCACCAATTGTGGCCATAGAGGGCAGAGCTTTTGATTGCTCAGCTAGGCAGGTGGTAACTTCAAAAATGTCTAGTTGCATGTCAGGTTGTTTCAGTACTGCCTTTTGATCAAGGTGCTTGATTAAAGTAGACAACAATAGGTGCGTATTTTGACCTGACATACAGGAAAATAGTCATAGTTTGCAACCTAATCTGACATATTTAGATGTAAGTTATATGCTTGAAGCCTTGAAGAGAAGTTTGGCACACAACTGATTACTGAAGAAGCTCGTACCAGATTTTTCCACTGTTGATTGTGTATCTGAAAGGACAGACAGAGCCAGACCATGTTGGAGCGACCAGAGATTGCCATTGTCAAAATAACGAAAAAAAGACTCCAACACACGACGTACAGTCGTGGCCTCCTTAGCTAACTTGGCCATGTTATTCACACATACTCTGGACCAAAATCTGGGACTCTCGGTCTCTTCCCTGATGGAAAAGAAAAAACAAATTCCAAGCAGAAGTCATTGAGATGAGATTAAACTTCACATGTAGTTGGGGGAAATCTTGTTGGCCTCCTTCATTTTTTTATTTGTACACTCTTTAAATTTGTTAGGTTTTTACTTCATGAGAGAGAGTGTGTGTGTGTGCTGAAAAGAAGGCATTAGTTTTTAACACAAACAACTTACATAGTCAGATTAAGTTCCCCTTTCTCATTGACAATCTTCTTCCAAGAAGGGACACTCGACATGACAGCCAGGGAAGATGAGACATGGCCTTCATTTTTAAGCACTTCTTGCACCCAGCGATTTTGGGTGTCTTCACTATTGTTAACAGGATTCTCTGGTTTTTTAATGTGACTTTGGTAATTTTCCAGGACAACTGAAACAACCTATGAACATAAAGTAAATGAGAATTATAATAGTAAGGAAAAAAAACAATGGAATGTTGTGAGACAATGATGAAAAATATATGAATCCTGACCATCAGTTCAACACATTTTCAATATTCATTTACACAATGCTAGTGCTCTAAAGCTCATAATAGTGAGAAAGGAGAAACAAGCACTGTGGACCCATGAAAAATGGATACTTACACACACACACACAAGATCCATATGAGTCCATATGGGATACCAATGCTTGCATGATACTTCCTATACATATTGTAAGAGTATCCCTTTTTAAAAATTTCAATTTTGGATACCTGTGGATATTTCTGGATATATTTTTGGATATATGTTGAAGCATGACCTCATATGATTTCTAAGAGGTCAAGGTAGCAAACTATGCTTAATAACAAGGAATATATTTACATACTTGCCCATATTTTACTCACAAATTCTTTGATATTTTATCATTGATGGTGTTGATAATATTCCATCAAAGTATCCTTCTTGTTAGAGTAAATGGATTATTATACGAATCTTTGTGTTATTCATTTATTAAATTCCCTATAGGTTAAATATGTCTTCTCCTATATACAAAAGATTGTAATCCTTTGTTATGATAAGTAATATATGATTCTCTTTTCACACCAACATAAAAAGAGAACACATACTATATATCACTATGTGCTCGTCCATGCTCTTGCACCGCATCCGATCAACGACCACAGGAGTCCCAAAAAACCCTAGAACCCATGGAAGAAGAAGAAGAAGTGAAAAAAAAGAAAGGAGAACAAAGTTAAAGGTTTATTTGGTTATTTGCATTTTAGTCCAATAGTCTTCTGAAATTGCACAATTTACTAAAAATCCTTGAAGTTTTTAAACAAAAAAAGAAATACTTTCTTACTGTGCTACTACCTTATGCTTAACATGATTGACTATTGTTGTTCCCCACTTGTCTTATGACCAATGTGATTGGCTATGATTGTTGTCTTTCTACTTGTCTTATGACCAATGTGATTAGCTATGGTTGTTATCTTTCTACCTGTCTTGTGGACAACGTGATTGGCTATAATTATTATTTGTTTGCCTATTGCTACTACTATTGCTTGGACATCTACCACTGCTACTACTAGTTTTATTCCTTTTAAGTTATGTAGTTCTTTATCAATAACACAAAGAATCATTATGTAATAAACTATACATGTTAGATGTTCTAACTTGAGAGGAAGTGTTAGAGTAAATGGATCATTATATGGATCTTTATATTATCCATTTATTAGATTCCTTATAGGTTAAGTATGTATTTTCTTATATATAGAAGATTGTAATCCTTTGTTACGATAAGTAATATATGATTTTCTTTCTACTTAACACTTCCTATAGCACATCCTACTTATACAAGTATTATTGTATCAATGCTCTGTATAGTGTCATAACCATATCCCATATCAATAGTTGACTTTAAGTCAACAAAATCAATGCATATGTCCAAGGACATCACTTAAATGCATATCTTTGTATCTTTCATGTTACTATCATTATTTACAAGCCTTATTCCCTGTACGTTGAAATGCCTCTAAGGGTGCAACTACTTGATTAAAGGTATTAAATGCAAAAAATAATATTATTCCATGGGTAGACTTATAAATTAGGTTGGGCCGACCTTAGTTCGTCTGACCCAATCCGAATTTTGGCTCGACCTCGTCCAACCCGAGAGAAAGCCGAGTTAGGCCGTGGGCCATGCCTGGTGCAATGCCTAGACCCATCTAGCCTGAAAGTTTAGCCCCATTTGGGCCCAATTGGTGTTTTAAAAAAAAAATAAAAAAGTATGGACAGGCCAATGTCCACTTGAGTGTTAGCCCAACGTCTAATTAAATGTTGACTTGCCAACATTCATTTTAGACATCTTTTTTTTTTCTCTTCTTCTTCATTTTTCTTCTATAAATGCCTCCTTAAACTTATCATTTCTCACACAACTCTCTACTCTTCTCAATTCTCTCAATCTCTCTACTACAATTTTCTCATTCTCAAAACTTCTTCAATCTTAAATCTCTCTACTATTTTCACTTATATGGAATGCAAATTTTGCTCCAGTCTCCTTTCTAACACTCTTCGTACTTTAGCCTCCGTGGTCGTGGCTTGTTGGCTCTGCCAACAAAAAAAAATTCTTTCCTTCTAATCTCTCCAATTACTCTACTTTTAATCACTCCATTTTTGAATTTTGGATTTTTTAGGTCAAAGATTTTCTTTTTATTATTTTTTTTATACATTATAATGAAACATCAATATCATGAAAATGTAGAAAACCATAATTATATCTCTACCTAAGAGTCACACTAGCTTCAAACCACAACTACACAAACACAATCTACTAGCATCAAAAAACCTAGAAAACAAAGTTCAAAGATTTGAAAACGTGTAGCCTTAGAATGAAAATAGATATTATTGTAATTATTGTGGTATAGGATGCACTTGTCCTAGGAATGAGAGTATCGGTCATATATCTAGGCATTTAATAAAGTATATTGCTGCCCATAATAAAGACGATAACACAGATTTAAGACAATCTAAATTGCACACAGGTTCCAATGGAATAGTAAATTGAAAATATAATACAGAAGAAACAAAAAAAAGTCTAAGTATAAGATTCACAATCATTTAATTTATAGTATAAGATTGTATACAAAATTATTTTAACCTATAATTTAAAGGTCCTTTTAGAAGTACTACTAAAAATATAATTTATAAATTATTTAAAAAAATAAAGAATTTTTAATTAGAATATTTTATAGTTTACTATGTAAAATATTGTCAACTTATGATATTTGAGAATGTCTTAATAATTTTCCTTATTTATGTTTAACTACACATTGAATAGACTTAGAATGGAATTTATAAAAAAAATTAATTACTTTAAAACTTTTTGATCGTTTACATACTAGTAAAGCAATAGCAAATATTATAGAAGATATTATTAAAAAATTTAAAATCTATAATAAAATTAATACAATATCTTTTGATAATACTTTTAGTAATAATATTGCAATAAGAATATTAAAAAGAAATTAAAACTACTATTAAATGGTGATTTATTACATTATAGGTGTTGTTATCATATTTTAAATTTAATTGTACAAGAATGTATATATTGCATTAAACCTTATATAGAAAATATAAGAGCAGTAATTTTATTTATTCAAACATCACCTAAAAAATTTCAAGAATATAGATATTTATGTGTAAAACAAAGTTTAAAACCTAAAAAATATAAATTAGATATTCAACATAGATGGAATTCAACATATGTTATGTTAACTTCATATTTTATCTTATAATAACATAATTTCAACATATTATAAGATAAGATCTAATTTTTTATTAAATGATAAAGATTGACATAAAACTAGCATAATTTATACATTTTTAAAACCATTTTATACTGCAATTAATTAATTATCTAGTCAATATTATCCGACTAGTTCTCTAATTTTAGTTAATTTATTTAATATTATAAAAACTTTTCAACAATATAAAGCTTTCACAAAAATTAGAAACATTATTGAAGTAATGGAAGAAAAATATAATAGTTATTGATATAAGCTTTTAATGTGAACATGTTTAGCATTAATCATAGATTCTAGGCATAAATTAGTTAAATGTATCGTACTTATATATAATATTTTTAGTAACATAAATAAAAATGGAAAAATAGATGAATTTAATAATAGAATTATGGAAACTTATATGCATTATTTGAAAAATATGTTACAAATTATATTAAAAGTAGTTGTAGTACACATACATTTAATTTTGTAGAACACATAATAGTAGTAGTAGTAATCGTAGTTCATAGAGTAGATTAAATAAGAAAAAGAAAAATACCTAAAATCAACAACTACTAATAAATTAGAAAATTATTTAAAATGTGAGTTTGCTCTTAGTAATCTTGAATCGAATAGCTTAAATGTATTAAAGTAGTAATCTAGTATTGCAGTTAAATTTCCTATAGTTTCTAAAATGGCTAAAGATTTATTAACGATTCTAGTATCTATTGTGCCGTCGAAGTCTGTATTTTCTGCAGGTAAAAGAGTTTTAAGTAAAAGAAGGTATAAATTATTTGAAAAATCTATAGAAACCTCTGTGTGCTCGAAAGATTAATACAATGCAGTTGATCGTTTTCAAAATTTAAATTTAAATGATGAATAAGAAGATGATGAGACATCAATTTCAATGAGAATGAGAACTTCTATTAATGATTAAAGAATATGAATACATTTTTTTTGTAAAATTTTTAATTTATATTATTGTAATAATTATATATATATAAATGTAAAATATTGAATATCTTATGTTTTCAAGTTTGTCTATGTATACATCAATTATTTAATAATAAATAATCTTTTTTTAACTTTGAAATGGAATTGGCCCCACAAATTGACCAAACAAAGCCCATGGCCCGATCCAATGGTGGGTCATGAATTATATTGGGCAAGGGTTTTATAAAACTAGGCGAGCGCAACCCAACCCGATTCTCTAAGTAGGTCGGCTCAGCCCAGTTCAGGCTTGTCCAAGCCTACTGTTTTTTGGGTCGACCCGACCTAACTCGACCAAATTTACAAGTCTATCCATAGGCTTACAAAAGTAAGAAAGACTAGCAAGTACAAATATTTAGAAGGGCATTTATGCAAAAGCAATATTTTGGTGTAACCATCAATGACAAGGAATAAACCATTAGATACGCACCATACCATGTTATCATGGAGTAATAACTTAGTGATAGAGCAAAATAACATGAAACGGAGATATTTCTAGCATGAAGTTCCATTCAATTTTGAAGCCAGATTTCAACACAAGGGCAAGGTTGCAAATGCATGGACTTATCAATGCCAAAGGATTATGGAAGGCCAGCTTACTTAAAACTGAACCTTCTACTGCCCAACCATGTCCACGCAAATAAGAAATTTTTTTTGTATGTAATGGGTAAACATGAAGAGGGAGCGTTGATGCTTATACTGAGAATATTGTGGATCAATGTTTACGACAACCTTTTTAGGTAAGGATTGGATTAGGTTTATTCTTGATGATATGTTGTTGGAACTGTTTGGTTGGAAATTTCCCATCATAAGGTTCAGATGAATTTCCTTTCCACGTTTCAATTTGTTATTATTTTTTTTATTGGGCTCCTGTTGAAACTATTAGATGCTGAGTCACTCGTTGCTTGATAAAATGGAAATAATCCCATCCACTTCCCAAATCAAAAATGTCAATCAAAACCAAGAAAACTTGATATGCTCATGACCTTTGGCAGAAACCCAAAATGCATACAAGAAAGATCCTAAAAATATAAGCAAGAAAGCTTGTGTCACAGATTTGGGCTATGGAATTTGAATAAGATCCTAGAATCTAATAGATGAATTCTCAAAATCACGTATATCCTAATATTTACATATGAATCCTCCTCAGTGCCCCATATTGGTGGGAGCCTCTTACAATGGGTTTGCCCTATTTAGTTATATTCCTGACATTTCCTGTTTCCAGAAATCTGTTTCAATGCCATGAAACCCTTTATAAAAATATAGTTTCACCTAAATTCATTCTAGGAACAGGTCCCAAGAAACAAGGATTTTGAGATCCGTGCTGTTTAAGAAACACCAAGCACTAGAAATGATGCCAAATTCGTGTCTCTGATTCCAAGGTATAATCCCTATTATGCCTAGATTCCAAAAACGTAATTATGACCACATTTCAGCCAATTCCTCAAATCAAATGTCAAAGATAAACATGGAAGGTGGGATACAAGATTCCAAAATCCACTTTTATTTTGGTACAGTTGGTTTCGCAAAAGTCTAGAACTAGACTATAATTACTTCTAAATGTTCTTTTCAAATATTCATTATTAGATACTTCTATAACTTCCTCTCAAAAAGTCAGGATCAAGTCTTTTTCGATTGAGCACTTCTACATCCACTGAAAGATGCACAGAATTTCATCCACAGAATTCTCTCACCCACACATCCACACCAAGACCACACATCCACAACAAGACCAGTGCAGAGATTGTCTAAATCAACTCCACATCAATATCTGGTTTGTTTCTTTATAACTTTTCAGTGGATATAGCACCTTTATTTTAGATTTTCCCTCTCTCATATCTATAGAACTTCTGTTCACAAAACCAATGGAAAATGAGAGAACTGGATTTCTCAAAAAACAACCAAGAAAAGTAGAAATCTTTGAATTCCAACACTCCTCCGAAACCAATCTCACCCAAAAGAAAATAATTGAAGTTAAACCCTTCAAATGCAAGTTAGTCAAAAGGCTCAAGAGACTAAGTGGAGTAGGGAAAAAATGAGCTTACATTGTCAAACACTGCCGAGATGTGAGAGTGTTCACCCATGAACCAGACCTGTCCAAAGAAAAAGTTAAGTGTCACCAAAGTATGGATAGATAAGCACCTTACCATGACAATATAGGTTTGATTTTCATTTTAAACTATTGATGTCTAAATGGAACAGGTTACATATCAAGAAAAGGAGTGTGAACAATTGTTTGGCTTCTCCATTGGGATATAAGATTTTACAACAAAATACAATGTAATAGTGGAGGAGATTATGTTGAGAATATGTGCCAGAAAACAACGAGCACAAAGAAGTGGTAATAAGAGAACTATATGTGAAAATATATTATATACCATAGAAGATAGTGCTTGCAGTCCGGCAGACCGCAGATTATGAGCTCTTTCATCATTTCCCATTTCCTGAGCTAGCTCACAAAGTTTTGGAATCAAGCCTTCTAAGTTGAACATGTACTTACCATCCATCTGGCCCATGATAAAAAATAAAATGAACAAACATTCTTTGCACTTGACAAAATTAATCATATTTTAACGAGGCTAAGAAGGAAATGGAAAATATTTTCCAAATAATTACACCAACAGAGATATACCAACCTGACTATTTACAAAATCAAAGAGAGTCTGGCATCCTATAATCTGCATTTCATCCTCTTGTGTCTGATCCAAAAGAGTTTGTATGATCGTCAATAAGCTACTTGCAAACAGTGGCCTGTGGCATAATAAAGAAGGCTATCAATCAATTTAATAACTCAGTTTTGTATATTGTAACTTTTGTAAGGCATAGTGTTATAAATACCATCTTTCCCTGCATTGTTTATTTTATGGCTGGAACCATTCACCTCACAAATTACAAAAAGATTTCATATTTAAATTCAAGGAGATCCATGTTGATCATCATGGAACTAGTTCTACCTGAACAAAAGAGTTAAGGCCCAATAGAGACCACACAAAGCATAGCTCATTTGGTATGTGACTGTTATTCTAGTTAGAAGATTGTGGATTTGAATCCCAATGTTTTTTTAAAGCCCAAGAAACTATACCTACTAAAAATGGCATTCAGAGCTTTATTTCAAATTCATACTCAAGCCATAACCAACTTTATCTTCTTACAACCGTCT
Source organism: Posidonia australis (assembly GCA_024699735.1). Lineage (NCBI taxonomy): Eukaryota > Viridiplantae > Streptophyta > Magnoliopsida > Alismatales > Posidoniaceae > Posidonia > Posidonia australis. Next base: position 28,013 of record JAMKQA010000091.1, read on the forward strand.
AGAGGCTGAGTTTAGGTTCTTTGCAAACACAGAACACTCTCAAGTCTTAACCACTTTTGAGCACAGAGTCGAGTCCAGTCCAGTGGGTCACTCAATCAGCTGCACATAGAATACATTGGCCAACTATCCTAAAATTGCTTTAAAGGCTGATAAAAAGATACATTCTAATCACATAAGCAAGCAAGGCTGATACCGATCTGTCAATGCAATACACACGTATAAGGTGTGAAGACAAAAGGAGGAAAAGACAGAGCAAGATCTATTGCTATGGCCCATCATCCTTAAATAGAACTAAGATTATAATTGAAAAAAACAATAATACCCTTAACACACACATCACACAAGCACTAACACTCTCTCTCAAGCAAGAATATATATATATATATATATATATATATATATATAAAGACCTAGCTTGGAACACATAACATGAAAATTGGTGGTGAGAGGTTTGACAACAACATCAGCTATCTCAGAAGGAATAAAAGGGGTGCTAATTCTTCCACTAAAAACCTCCCCACAAATAAATTGAAAATCCACCTCAATATACTTGGTTCTTTAATGGAAGACTGGATTTTGAGTAATGTAGATAGCAATCTTCTTGTCACTGTGTAACGACCCAGATCTTTGGTGGCAGTTAAGCCAGATATCTCATTTGAAATTTTGGATTGTTGGACATTGAGTTCTCTGCGTTTAATGTAAGACATAGCTCCAGCAATGTTATATGCCTGAATTTGGTATTTTCTGGCTTCCTAGTGTAAGGCACAGGATGTGGCATGTCTTATGTAAGATGCAAGCCTACTAGTGTCTTACACTTGAATTGGTTTCTCCTAGGTGTGTTGGACGCCTCAATATACAGGCCCACTACTGCATCTTATGTAAGATGTAGGCCCACCAGCATCCTACTTTTCAGCTGGCTTCCTCTGGGTGTTAGACATAGCCTGTTGTGCGTCTTACGTAAGACATACCAGGTTCTACTTCCAATGCCTCGGGTCATCTCCAGACCTACAAGTTGCCACCTGACACCCTAATTCCCATTATTCTTCCTCTCCATTATCGAGAGCACACAGGGGAAGAGAGGAGGAGGATGCAGAGTAGGGAGGTGAAGAGGATAGAGAAGGATTCGCCACTGTTCTGCCTCTGTCTTAATGCTCGTGCAAGCAGATTCGTCACCGATGAATGGTACACACCCTTAGATCCTTTCTTTTATGCCCAAATTGGTGAATTGAGCATGCCTATGTAGGTCATGCTATGTGAATGCCTTGGTATATTTTAGAAGATTTTGGTGTATTTCACAGTGATTTAATGGTGACTTGGATGCATAGTGACTTCATTTAATATGTAAGCTTTGATTTATGATTTCTTTAGCTACATGCATCCAATCTTGGTGATTTTTATCCCAAATGGTAGATTATCTCCAAATCTTCATTTTGATATATTGTATATAATTTTTGGACTTGTGTGGTGGACCGGTTGTGTTTCCTATTCGAGGATGAATAGTACTATAACAATAACTGTGAGCTTTGATTTGTGATTTCTTAAGTTTCACACATCGGACCTTTGTGATTTTTATTCCAATTGGTAGAGCATCCCTAGGTCTTTATTTTGATATATTGTATGCGATTTTTGGTTAAGTGTGTGGAGACCAGTCGAAGTTTCCGTCTCTAACGACATTTTGAGTTCCTACTATGCTTTGCCTTTTAACTAGAGGCGCGTCTCCCTAACGTGAGTGGCTTGCGTGCCTCACTAGCATGAGTGGCCAATGTGCCTCACTGACGCGATTTGTTCAAAGGAGGTGTTGATTTGTTTTGGTAGCCTTTTCTTGTATTAAATAATGTTTTGATCTTGTAGGTAATTTTGTGATATAAAATACTCAGGAATTGATTAGAATGATCTTGAGGATTGTCTAAAATGATTTAATAAGATTTCCCTTATGTTGTAGATGAAATAAAAGATTAAAGAACTTAAAAATACTAAGGTTTCTCCTTAATGGTCTAGATGGACATTAGAGTTCATGTTTAACCGTAGGATCAGATATTAATTAGGTTTTAATACAATATACTAAAATATGTATTCAGTGGTACTATTTTGAGTGTTTGAGATTGAGCAGACTATGTCTTGTGTAAGACACAGGTCAATATGCGTCATTCACTTTGGCACCAAAGCCTTAGGTTCTAGGTGTGGTTTGTGTTGGTATTCAGTCTTGTAGTTGAATGGGACTTCAAGATTGTTATTATAGTTTCTTTGTGGTTTCTTTTAAGTGAATTTTATACCTAAAAGGTGCTTTTGCTCCTTGTTTCTATTTTAAGTGTATTTCTTAGTTTGTCGTCGTGGATTGAGCTTGACGCTCTAGAAATTCAATGCTCTCAAGGTGTAGTTTTAGGTGCAGTTTAGTCGTGTAGTTTGGCTTAACAAAGGAACTGTCTAGGCGATGTTTTCAAGCTAGTTTTGGAATGTATTTTCAAAAAAGATTTTTAAAATTATTTAAGGAAAATATGGAATGTTTTAAAAAAGGGTTTGAAAAATGATTCAGAGTTTTGTGACTTTTGTCGTGATTTTCTGTGTCACGTTGGGTACTGTATTTTGTGGTACTTTTGAGATGATTTTCAAAATAATTTCGAAATAATTTTCCAAAAGAGATTTGGAAAAGAAAATGCATAAGTTTTTGCAAAGATTTTGAAAACTATTTTCCAGTGTTTTCTGTTTGTGGAAACAAAGAAGCTGTAAGATTATGCAAGTGGATCTAGAGAGTATGATATCTTTGGAGAAGTTAAACACAAGTCCGACACTGAGATCTAGGAATCGAGAGGTTAAAGAATCACGATAGCAGACCTAAGAGGTATGATACCTCTACGTAGCTGGGTGTGACATCTAAGGCATAGAATTAAACATCGACACGTGTCAGCGATATTTCACCGACACATGTTGGATTTTGAATTGGTCGTCACGATTTACAAGTATAAATCAAAAATACCATATGTCGGAGCTAAACTTCAACACATGTCGGTGAGTATCAGAGTGTCGATCGACACGGTGTATTTTTTACATTGAATTTGAACAATGTCGACCAACATGTCCATTAAACCTATGGACTTACACAAGAGTTCCTTCCTTTTCATTTGTTTTTTCTCTTTTATGAGTTCCTGACTTCCTATGTATCTCTTCTACTCCTTCTCAATTTAGTGGATTGCTATAAACTTAAAAAGTCTTTTCTCCTTAATTGCTCTTAAATTTTATCCCCTCTTAAGATATAACACTTGATTTTTATATAGAATCTTAGTTTTTTTCATTTTTTGTGTTTGTATTTTGAACTTTTCATGTAGATCTACGTCTTAGATCTATCATAATAATAATTAGACCTAGCTTAATAAAACATAGATTTTAAGTTTTTTCATATATTTTTTTTGTATTTTGATGTTAATAACTTGTTATTACATAGATTTAACCTAATAATACATATATCTTAGGCTTTTTTATATTCTTTTTGTGTTTTGATGTTAATATCCTGATATTACATAGATCTAACTTAATAATACATAGGTCTTGGGGTTTTCTTTTTGTGTTTTGATGTTAATAATTTGATATTATATAGATCTAACCTAATAACTCTATAAAATCATTAAAAAGCAGTAAAATTCATAATTAAATAAAAAATAGTAAAATGTTACGCATATATGAGGTAACTTTTATAAGCACTTTTGTTTTTAAACATTTATTAATCATTTTTACGTATTATTTATGCTTCAAGATATTTGTATTAAGTTCATCCAATGTATTTAAATATAATACATATTGAAAAGGTTGGTCTAAGTAGTCTAAGATGTAAATTATTACTTACTTCAGCTTATTCTAAAATTTGAAATCAAAATTCAAAGTTTTTTATCCATTTCCATGGACTTCCGTAAATTTACTACGTTTCCATCGACATTTCCACTAATGTCTGATATGTTTCTTATTTTTGTTGGACCGAAGTCCGCCAAGAAATCAATGTTTAATTCAATGATCTAAGGATGAGATTCCAGAACTAATAGGTTGGAGAATCGTGTTGCCAAAATTAAGAAAAGTAAGACTTCTGGGTGATCGAATACGATTCACTAGGCTAAGGTTCAAGGATTGAGATGTCATCTAGACCTGATGACATGATGATGTCATGGCAGCAGACCTAAGGAATATGAAACATTTATATAACTGAGCATGATATCCTGTACGCACCAGTTACTGAGACTTAAGGGTGTTGATTGAACCTGAAGGTGAGGAACCTTTAGTTGTTCGGAACGGTAAGACTAAGATGTCAAGAGGACGTACCTTGTAGTGTTGTCCTGAGAAAGAACAGCTTGTCTGCTGAGGAGGGTGAGTGACTTTCTCAAGGAGGATTAACTTTTTAAGCATCCTACAGAGAAGCAGGACATTGGGACGGACATACTCCTCACAGAGTGATTAGTCTGTAGCAGTACAGACACTATTGATGGCGCTTTAGTAGATTACTTGCAGTCAATATTAGTTACTTAACGTCGGACAATATGACACATTGTTGGTTGCTTGTATACGATTGTGGTTTCACTGACCCTGATTAAAGAAATCAAGCTCTAGTGTAGAGGAGACTAGGTATTTTCTGAGCTATGGTTTTGTAGTTGTGTGGGTGTTCTAAATACAATAGAAACATTCAAACACCATTGGCTATTTGATCTACACAGAAAATGCATGGGTTCAAACTATGTGTGATTTTGTGTAGTTTTAGACTTAACTTGGCAAAAAGTAACCATTTCAAATGTGCATAAGAATTTTGAAAAGCATACATATGATTTTAATTTAAAAGAGAGAAAAAAATGATTTTAAAAAACATGTTTTAAAGGATTTGTTGCTTACTGAGTAATAGTGAATTACCTTGTTATGGTGTTGTCACATCCAAGTGAAATGCCTAAGTTTTACTACTTTCTACGTAATTACGCTTGGTACCCTGGCATTGTTTATCGAATTGTTTTGATATATGTTTAGAGTAGGTGTGTGTTGGATGACCTTTTTAGTGGTCACTTATGTGTGGTTTGCTTTGTGTTTTCGCATGTACAGGTTAGGAATAGGTTTGACTTGCTAGTGCACATATAGAACAATCACTCTGCCACACATCAAAGATTCTAGATAAGTGAATTATTTAAATTTATTTCTGTCAATTATGTTTTATATTATATGCTTGGATTTAGAATTAGTTTAATTAATAAAAAAAATAAAAATTGTAGTTAGGATAGAATGGTAACAACTGAAGGAATCGTTACACACAGACTAACAGTACATAGGTAAGGGAGTAGTGTAGCTCTCTTTAAGAACCTCCATAAGTGTTCTTAAACAGTCTAAGCTATGCCTTTGTATTGAGATTCAACACTAAATTTAACCACCACGGCTACTTCTTACTTCACCATTACTACCTAGGAAAGTACAAAAAGTAGATGTAAATTTTCTATTACCTCTGTCACTGACGTAGTCGACATTTGAGTACACCTCAAGACGTAACTGAACATTTTTCTTGAACAATAGTCCTTTGCCAGGAGATCTCCTTATATACTCTAATATTCTCATTGCAACATCAAGTTGACATTACCTAAGTTTAACCATAAATTGGCTAACAATACCAATAACATATGCAATGTTTGGGCCTAGTAACAATGAGATATATAAGCTTTTCAACTAGACGTCGATCCACCCTAGAAGCCATTGGAGTGTGAGTTGGTTTTGCTCCAAGTAAGCCAGTCTTCTATAATAAGTCCATAGTATACTTTGTTTGGCTCAATGCAACCTCTTGATTACTTTTAACAATCTCAATCCTACGAAAGTAGCAAGGTTTACCCATATCATTTGTCACAACATATTTCTACAAATACGCTTTTGTCTTTAACGTCTTTAATGTTACTACCTATAAGTAGATTGTCATCAACATATAAGGCCAAAATTACAAAAGTGGTGTCTCATTTGTGCACAAAAATAGATTGATCGACGTTACTTCTCTGGAAGCTAATACCATTGATAACTTTGTTAAATTTGTTAAACTACGCTTTTGAACTTTGCTTTAGGCCATAAATGGCCTTCTTCAATTGACATATTTAGAACTTTCTTAAGCAGCATATCCCAAAGGTTGCTCCATAAACACAATCTCCTAAAGATAACCATAAAAGAATACATTTTTAACATCAAGTTGACACACAAGCCAATCTTTTTTCACTGCAACACAAGATGACGCAAATAAAGCTAATTTAAGCTACAACAGAGAAAATATCAAAGAAGTCAATACTATATATCTAAGTATAGCCCTTCACAATAGGTCAAGCTTTATATCTGTCAACCTGTCCATTTGCCAAATAATTCACAATAGACACCAATCTATAGCCAACAACATCTTTCATGGCAGAAGAAGAAGAAACTAAGTTCCATGTGCCACAGGACTAAAGAGTAGACATTCCCTCATTTATAATAGCTTTCCATTGAGAAATAATAAGAGCCTTTTAATATGTTTTGAGAACAATAATAAAAGACAAAGATATAACAAACTTGCGACATGTAGTACCCAAATGGGAATAAGATACCACAATCACTATAGAATGTGAAGTACAAGATCGAATACTTTTCCTAAGAGCAATGGGAAGGTCAAGGTTAACAATCGATGGTGATAGTTGCAAACCTTCTTAAGTAGAGAATACTATCTTGGTAGGAAGAGTAAGGAAACTGGTATAAATGGTGAAACCATAACTAGTAAAGGTGAATGATGTCTATATACATGAACCATAGGGAGAGGAGGTGAAAGTGGAGGTGGAGCAACCAACAGTGAAGGCCTAATTGGATAAGGAATAATAAGTAAGGACATTGATAGCTCCAAAGAAGAAGTAGGAATCTAAGGAGGAGAGAAATATCAGAGAATTTCCATTTTCTAAAAAATACATAGTAGACTCAAAAAAACCAACATCAACATATACATACTAACAATGAGTTCATGGATGCAACAATATCCCTTCTTTGTAGAAGAGTAAACCAAGAAGACACACTTTGTCACACAAGGAGAGTATATCACACTTTGGAGCATGGACGTGAACAAAACATGTACACCTGAAGACCTTAGAAGTAAGAGGAAATAGAAAGTCAATGGGGTAAAGTATAGAAGTGGGAGATTTTCCACCATAAAGAATTGATGGCAAACGATTGATCAAAACACATTCGGTAAGAGCTACATGTCTCCAATATGAAATTGGAATCTTCATCTAACACAAAAGAGTGCAGGTAATATCAAGGAGATGACAATTCTTTCTTTCAACAACTCCATTATGTTGGAAAGTATGAGCACTAGTCTAATGAACAATACCATAAGCAGAGCCGAAAGAAGGAAAGTTATAACTTATGTATTCCAATGTATTATTAGTCTATAAAATTTTGAAGCCAACATCAAACAGGGTTTTATTTCAATATAAAAAGACTTGAATGCCAAAAGTACTTGAAATATAGCCTTCAAAACGTAAATCAAAGTACACCTAAAATGAATATCGGTAAACATAACAAAGTACAGACTTCTATCCCCAATAGTAGGATGAGGACTAAGACCCTAAATATCTGAGTGCACAAAACTAAAAGGACTCGAACTTCTCAAGTCATATCTGGTGTTGTTGTGACTTCAAACCCTAATGGCCTAACCTTAGCGCCAATATCATGTGAAGACGAAAGGAGGAAAAGACAGAGTAAGATCTACTGCTATGGTCCATCATCCTTATATAGGGCTAGGGTTAGAATAAAAATACAATAATACCCCTAACACACACACACCACACAAGCATTAACATAAGGTTAATGTTAGGCCACAACAAACAGGCCGGTTTTTGAAGTCAAGTGAACTGAGTTGAGCATTTTTTCATGTTCTCATCGTGAATATGAAAATTTGGCACAACATCTTGATCATACAGGAATTAATTATTTCCTGTGTGCTACAAACGAATATATTTTCTGAACATTTTAAGAATGTGTGTACAACACACCTAAGCTACGTGATTAAACAAAATTTAAATATCAATTCCTTAACCTTGAATAAGTTATGCACGAAATCCCTTGTCCATCTGTTTGTGAAGAATATGCTAAATGGTGGCACTAACATGGTGCAATTAGCCCCAAATATCAATTCTTAAACCTTGGATAATAGAAGCACCAATATCCCAACATCTCCACCACTAACATGATGCATCGGCCCCATACCTTAGCCAATCACCCTAAATCCCAGCAGTACCTAGTATGTGCTACCACCCTTTAATGCTTGTAGCCATTTTCTGTCCACAAAATTCCCCAGCCTAACCACATGCATAAAACAAGATATTCACAATAAACTTGTCTTGAACCTAATCTTTAGTCGTTAAACTCAAGTCTTTGACCCTGTCCAAACTTATGTGAATAATAAGCAATTATGGGGCAAGTATTTGTGTTTTTAGTAGCTTTTATCTGTGCCATAACATTGCAACTGTGCAAGTCCAGTTTTGATTACTCTACGTCATGCATGCATGGCTGATTTACACATATACAGCAGTTATGGACGAGGCAAGTCATGGAAACTGATAGTAATTCATGGAAAGGAGCTGAAAGGAAAATGGTGCAAAAATGCATTGTCTTAACAAACTCACTGTAATTTAGCTCTACTGGAATTGGTATGTTTTAGGACAATGCTAGTGTCTAGGTGCTCAGAGTCCAATGTGGTTATGTAGTGAACAAGATAAAAAGGCATTTATTATGTAGTAATGCTGATAAATTAGATGGGCCACCACTCATTAAAACCCAAATAGTAAGGCAAGAAATAGTGGACCATATCTATATATAGGATATGAAATATCCTTAGATTAGGCAATGTGGGACTATATACTCAACAGTCCCTACACATGCAGCCGATATGACCCTTGATCTGTCATGTGGATAATATGGATTGGAGTAGATCCAACAAATATCTCATTGGATGAAAGCCTAAAGCGTTGCTTTAAGTCTCTATTTTGAACCTTCTTTAGGCCCCTGACTTTATTAACCATTGCTTGCGGGGTTGATCTGGGATATTTGGCATTCTTCAATCCACAGATTTACACCTCATTGATGAGGATGTGGTATCCACAGCTTCAGTAGGATTTTCTGCCAATGCTCTTTGTGCCACTTGATGGCAAGCTTCCATTGGGGTCCCATGGTTTCTAAATAATCATCCAGTCAATGGGTTAGAACTGGAACCCTGTAACGAAGACAAAATACTGAAAGGGTGCTCTCCTTTTCTGAAGAAGGCTGGAATTATTGTAACAGGCAACTCAATTTAGATCTTAAGTCTCACTCCGTAAATAGATGATAGGGGGATTTCTCCATCAGTGGCCCAAAGAATCCAACATAATCAATGCCTGCTCTCGATACTATGATAAATTAGATGGGTCGCCATTCATTAAAACCCAAGTACTTACATGAGAGATAGTGGACCAGAATATCTTTAAATTAGGCAATGTGGGACTATATTCTCAAAAAATGCTAAAATAAAACAAGGCATAACAATATTTAATGGGAAGATTAGTTATGTTTTTAATACAGATTATCATTTTCATATCCCTAAAAAAAGGTAAAAGATGATGAACACGTTTTATTTGCAGCAAGAGAAACTCACATCTGTTCTCTGCAGGAAAGCAGCAACTTCCGATATATACACATAACGGTCTTTGCCAAAGAGAAGTGTTCACTTCTCAATTCCTTGTAGCATCTTTGTTCTAGATAATTTGTAATCTATCAACCGACAAAAAACAGAATAAGTAGAGAACATAGTTGAACTGCTCAAGAAGCACAATAAATCACAGAAAGGAAGATAGACAAAGTGAAAAACACATTAAATAGATCTATAAATCCTAACAAGACAGGAAATTATCGGGTTTGGTTCATCCATAATCATGATTTGCATCATTCATTTGCCAATATAATAACACAATAACTAATTGTATCACGTGCTATCAACATGAGTAACATGATTAAGCATTATACAATAAAACACATTTAATCTACCCAAACATGATTAACTACAAATTAAGCATGATTAACTACAAATTAAGCATGATTAACCAACTGAATAAGCAAACCTTGTGAAAATTAAAAATGACTATGAAACACGTTCTATCCAAATACGACTAAACATGTTAACACACTAATCGAGTCAAAGCATGTTATGTTATGTTTGTCAAAGAATTGTGTTCGTATTGGAGAACTTAACCTATCTAATAATTGTGTGCTGAATTCAATTCAGACCCTTCAATATAATATTAAGACCTTAACATGACACCACACGCCCCATGAACAGGTCTAAATCAAATTTATTTATAATTATTATTACCAAAACTAACTACAGTTCTATCAACTAACATGAAGTAAAAGACATATAAATCCTTCTCAAAGGTGCAATGGTAGTCTTTATTCAGCAATCTATTAAAGTTAAAGACAATGCAAAGAAAGAGCTTTTTATTTCAATTATTTTTTAAAAAATATAATACAGGGTGATTGAGAGTCTAAGACAAAGAAAGTAAAATTCATGGATCAAAGGACTAATGAGAACAAAACAAGGAAAATGATTGTCGAAGGACATTATTTGCAGAAAATGATGAAGGGGTCAGCCTACATTGAATCATTATTTGCAAAAACACCACAACATTGCTATAGAGAAGGTTTTAAATTGATGTTTGCTTAAAAAATCATCACTAATGGAACTTTTCTATTTCATTTTGAAACAATATCAACTTCCATAACTAACAAATTTTGTTTGCTTGCATCTACTATTGAAGCCAAGTGAAATCCCAGAATGTTTCTTGATATCTATCATGTTTTTTACATGTTTTCACCAATTCCATCCAGAATAAGTAATGTCCTTCTATAAGAATACATGCTCTACAGAGTCTAACTGAAATCCAAGGGAATTGCAATATATTGGGTTAATAGTATTGGTACTTGTTCAAAAATGCTTGATAAGCCATGTAGAGGAGTGGTAGCGGCAATAGTAGAGGATTAGAAACCAAGAATAATTTGAATCTATTGTACATTAAGTACATTTCTTTTATGCTTTAGAGATCATATGTGGCATGCATATATATGAGACCATAAATTTTAAGTTTTCCTTTCTAAGCTTGGTTATCTTAGTTATCCTTGATTGTTTGCCTTTTGTTATCCTTTGAAAATCATGCTTTAGAGTATTATGGATGATGACTTACAAATGAAGACAGACAGTGTGTCCTTTCTGATACAGGAGATGAAGACTTGGCTCATCTCCTAAGAAGTTAAATTTTTAGGTGATTTCTGGAATCGGACGTTTTGGGTTGTAACCTGGAATATCCTTACAATCTTCAAGCATGACATAGTTCTTACTAAGAAAGAAATGGTGATTAAACAAAAAAATTAGAATGATAGTGCATGCTGCCTGTTGGACAATGTGGATCCTAAAGTAGGAGCTAATCTTCAAGCATCCCATGGGCTATTTTTGCAAGTCCTCTCTGGATGCTTGTTTAAGGAAAACTGTTGTAAGTGGCTTGGTTCTGTTTCATATAGAAGAAGAAGAGCTCACTATCTTTTTTTTTGGAATTAGGGCTCCTAAGCTAATTCCATTTGTAATCCAACAGCATCATTCCCGCATTTTCTCCAGCAAAATGTTTGATACCACGACGAGCATTGGCACTATAATGGCTGGATATCTGTCAAACAAATATTAGCCCTTGGTATTTCACATATGTTTTTATCTATCATGGTGCAAATTACAGGATGGAAAAGGGAAAAAACCATTTGGAGGTGTAATTTTCTAAATTGTTAAAAGGTCCATTTGTCAAAAAATTTCAAATTCTTAAAACAATGTCTCAGCCAGCTTATAGCTGGAATGTTAGTGGGAAATCTTGGGATGTACAAGGCTCGTACTTTGGTTCAGGCAAGTGAATGTGAAAGTACCTTAGGGATGCGCAAAGGGTTTTTAGAAGCATATTCACACAATTTTCCAATCTTCCTTTCATTTGGTTCACCATCCTGCCATAAAAGAAATCAATGTAAATTCCATTCAAAGAAACTCAATTAGCAAAATTATTTTACAACTCCAAAACTATCCAGAAACTTTAATTCAAAGAAGTACCTCCAAACATAAACAATAACTGACTTTCTCTGAAAGAAAACTAATGTTTGCTGATTTATTGTTCCTTTTTGGATGAAGTATAGGACTTTATGACAAACCTTTTAAAGGGTCGTTTTCAGTGGGGAAACATAGGTTCCTCTTGTTCTTCATGCAGTCTTCCGGACTATCTGGTAAACAAGGTGTCATGTGACGTTCAATAGCTCACCTAGCAACAGTGATGTGATTATATTGTTTGCAAAAATGGATACAGCTTGGCTGTGGACAAAAGCATCTCTCAGATGGAAGTGAGACTATTGGGATGATCTGAACTAATCAATTTAATTATTGCTTCTGATTTGTTAGTTGTTTTCCACTGGTTAATTTTCCTATTAACTTTTTGAACAGATGGTTCCTATTTAATTTAATAAACTAGGGCTCACACCATCCCTCATTCCAAAAAAAAATGTCACCTACCGTATTAGAAAGATATCTAAGTAAATGACTTCAAAATGTACACCTAATGTGATCAGAAGAGTTTATAAATTAAGAAATCAATTGCTTAAAAGAGATAATGAATTTGATGTGATTTTTTTGGGAAAACGTGCCAAATGTTGTGAAAGGCTACAGATATCTAAAACAAAATCTTGACTCAGTTGAAAAAAATGATGAGAATGGACAATTAACTCGTCCCAACAGCCAATTATGCTGACTGACAACTGACTTGTCACTTCAAGGTAAATGTGCCACAATACCGCAAGTATGATATTGGTTGCAAAGTAGAACCCAACCTTGATATCCAATTTGAACAGAATGCATAACATCAAGCATGAATGCATAATAAAGAAGGAGAGCACGTCAAGCAAACTGGTGCATGATCTAAGACGTATGGCCTATGCTCCAATTCACAATTCATGTTATTTGGTTGCATACTCCAATCAAGAGAAATACTAAAACCTAAACACATAAGGACAAAGATGAAAATTCATTGAGTTGTTACTAAACATGTTCTGATGGTCCTTTGTGAATTGTTCAGTTGATTGTTTATATTTCTTCGAACATGTGGACAAAGGAGGACAAAGGAAAAGGGAGATCTCTTCCTGGGATCTACTGTTGTTGACTTGACTTCTATGACTGTTACAGACTTGTATCAGTCTACTGGATATGTGTACCAGCTTGCTGACTTGTTAGTAATAATCTTCCCACTATTAATTTTCCAATCATTCAACCAACAGAAAGAACATGGAAAATCAAGACGGCAAGAAACGGAAAGGAAAAAAAAATTAACCACAAAGTTAAATGGTAACATTGGAAAGGAGCAAAAAAGATGTACCGGGGATTGAGGAAAAATGTCAGCTAGGATCTTCTTGTACCGCTTTACTGGTTGCCTGGATCTTGTTCTCAACGACGGGCAGAAGAAGCACAAGCTCCCACACATAGGCATAATCTTCCTCGATAACAACCCCATCTTTGAGAAGCGTTAAATGAACAGATAGTATAGCTTACAATCCTCGTTTGGCGTTTGGGAGGGTGTTGTGAGGAGGCCCGTGGGGAGGGCGAGCTCTCTTTTCACTTACAGCTTTACAATCTAGGGACCACACTGCATTGCAACGGAAAGAAAACACCAAGTCACCACTCTGACGAGTAACTCAGCCATCAAATTCCATTTATGTCACCATTTCATCTCAACATACTTAAAACCAAAACTTCCAAAAAATTCCAAATTCTACTAAAAGCTCTAGGTACAAATTCTCGCAACCAAAAGGTAAGAACAAATAAGAACCAAAAAGGCAATGCAGGATAGATTGAAACGTAAACAGGAGTTGAACAATATGCACGAACCTTCTCAAGCCATATCAAAGCAAACCCAGCCATTACTCAATTGCATTCTGACAAAAATGGAAAAAATATTGAACTAATTTCTCCATACACGGGGAAAGATTTCAAATAAAAACAACAACGTCAACGAAAAAAGTTGGAACAGGTGTGGAATGGAGGCATAAGGACAACGGAACAAGGAAATCCGAAGTCCTAAAATCAACTTCGTTCACCGATTTTTCTTAATTACAGGCGAGATCCCAAGAAGAAATCAGCAGAAGAGGAAACGATCGTCGTACCTTGGAGCGAAGTTGGTGGAGGGAGAGAGAAGAGGAGGAGGCGGAGGAGAACGGAAAGAAGAAATGCCACCACCACCACCACCGCTCTCCTCTCCTTCTTCCCAACAGAACACCAATTCTGACCCCTCTCTCTTTCTCTCTCTAAGGTGTTGGGTGTCTCCCTCTCTAGAAATTCTACACCAACTCCTCTCCATTTATGGCGCTCCCGTTGTTCGGAGAAAACAGGCGGATGGACGTGCAGCTGCCCAAACAAAATTAAATTGGGCTTTTGCAAAACCGCCCCCTTGGATATGCTTTTTTAATTTTCTCATCCCTTGAGTTGTTGCAATTCTGTTCCTAACAAGAAATAACTTTTCATTGGGGTGGTGAAATCAAATCCATACTTATTCCATAGTACAGTGAAGGATTAGAAAAGGTCGGTGTCAATTGCACAAATGGGAGTGGTTCTACTCTTCTCTCGTTTATTGTATTTTTACTTAGTATATTAATATAGATGTAGTATTGTAGTTATATTTTTTTTAAAAAAGTTTTGATAATTTTGATAATCGCATTTGTTGTCCTCTTTTAGCAGTTGAAAGTTAAAATCGGGTTATATAATTTAACTCTTTGAATGAATCTATCATACTGTGGGCCATACTTTTGGACTAGTATGGCATATAACTCATGAGCCAATTAGGTTCAGGTCAATGCAAGTGTTGGCTCAGCTCAATGAAACCCAAAACTAACACTGAGTCAACCATGCATACAAGTAAATTATATTTATGTCAGCTTAAGTTGAACTTGTTTTTAGTAAAGAAATCGTAGACTCTGTTTGTAACTTCTTCTAGATAATAAGTTTTAATCAAAAACTAACTTTTTACCAAAAGTTCTATATTATAGATTTTCTATCATCAACTTTTGTCATTCAAACTACATCATCACAGCTTTTCACTAAAAAAAAAAAAGGGTTACAGAAGAAAAACTCATTTGGAACTATTTTTTGGAAATTTATTTTTTATCAAAAAGCTGCAATTATAATGCAAAAACTAAAGGTTTATATCTCGTTGACTGTTGCAAGAGGAGATCGACATGACATGTTGGAAGGAGCTATTGGAAAAAATGAAGAATCTTTACACGTCATTGCTATATGATTAAATACAAAAGCACAGTAGGCATTTGCACAGGTGGACTGCGCCTGATTCGGACATTCTCTATTTCCTGCAAAAATAGACGGCCAAGACACGATCCTATGTGTTCCTCCATCTAAGATCTTTCACAAGAAACATATTGTAATTGTCAATCCAATGTTATATTAGATATGGTCCTTTTCTTCGATATCGTACTAAAATGACTTAATTTTGCTCAATGGCAATGCTATCTTTTCAATTACGGACGCAATCAATGACTCGGCACAATATCTTTATAAGACTAAGAGTTCATTTGACAAAGTTTCAATTTTTGAACTTAAGTGTAGAAATTAACTTCTAGTTAAAAGTTGTCATAATCTAATTTCTAAAAATGTAAAAGAATTACTATTTTAAAAGTTATATATTTTTAAAAAACTGTTAGTATTTAGTAGAATTATTAGACCCTAAGATTACGATGATAAGATCGAGAAAATAATAGAGGTGTCAATGTAAATACAGATACTTGTATCATTATCTGTGCAAAAGCAAATATTAAATGAGCGCCTAACAGCACCTTCAAATTTGACGTAACTTTAATTGGAGAAGGAGAATAGATGGAGCAAAGGAGACAACCGCATTTCTTAAGAGAATTTTTTTTTTTGTAAACAGTAATTTTTATACATGTCTTAGGATTTGAGCTTGAGACCTGTAACGAGTTTAATGTTCTTCCAATCACTATGACAATGAGACATTATCATCTGTCGAGAGAAGGTTGACACTGGATACTCTTCGGTATTTATTGGCTTTATTTATTTTAATACCAATGGAGTGGATCTTTCTGCTTCCAGGAACATGATCACGTTCCCTTGCTTAATTGGGCAATGAAATTTAAGTTGTACTTCTTCTTCTCCGTTCTTAGGTAAAAAACTAATGCTGATCCGTGGGAAGAGGGAGCTAAAATGAAAATAAAAATGTGAATTGGAAGAGACCCGGGAGAGAAGGAGTTACTTCAAGCTCGCCCTCGTATATCCTGGAACATCTCTGTTTTTACGTGCGCATTCAATTCATCTCTGATTGGCACAATTGAATGGCATGTGTTTTTGACGTAGTTTACCAATACATATCATAGGCACACTTTTTAGGCAGGTCTATAAGTGGATCGGATCAACTTAGATTTAGGTACTATCCTTGTCTTTATATGTTCCTTCTTGGTGGGTAATGAATTGGGTAAATATACATTTTAAAAAAAATTTACTGTTACCTTATATACTACTCTTTTAGTCTATATTTAGATCTAGAATAAAGGCTAAATTAAAGATAGAATTGAAATAGTAATTTCGTTTGATAAGTCAAAAATGCAATAAAAGTGGAATGATAATTCTTATTCAGATTTACTTATTTTAGAATTGTTTATTTCAGAATTGCTTATTCCATAATAGTTATTCTAGAATATATTCTGCAGAAAATGTAGAATAAAGTTATTCTACTAATTTATTCTCAAACATGTATGTATACAATGTGTTTATTTTTTGTCTAAAAATTAATACATATATAATATAATGTATATATATTTTAAACTAGATATGTATCTTAATAATCAGGTTGATTATTATTAATTTACATGTTTTTCACTTATTCAACACTTATTCCGATTCTTATTCCACTTTTCGTCTAAATCAGAATATCTCCTTATACACACTTATTCACCTTTAAAAGAAAATTACTACCAAACTGAATAACAATACTATCAAAATACTAATGCTACTTTTCACTTATTCGTACTTTTCTTAGTCTACATTCAAAGAAGGGCTTAGTCGATAAGTAGTGGTGCGAGTTGGCAGATCAAATAAATAAGTTTTTTCCATTTTTTTTTAAATCATAATTTATACTATTTCATTGCCTTAATTGAACCATAACTACAGACAAATTGTTAATACATTTATCGTTAATTCATTATGTTTATCCAAGAATAATAATAAAATTAAAAACAACATAAATATAATATCATTTAACTACACCATTCATGATTGATGATTGCAAAGTTTAAAGTTGAAAAGTTTAAAGTTACTCTCAAGAATACAACAAAACACAAAATACCTTAATCATCATCTATAATTTAAAAATATAGAGTATTATCAAAAATATAATAAAACACAACTTCATAATTCAACGGGTTAATGGATTAATTGGTGAGCCAAAGCGATCTATCATTATCTTTACCCACATTACAAAAAAAATAAGATTTTGTGATAACATTTATCCTTTCTATTTCCTCGCTGGATCCTCATTGTAGCCCATCGCGAGGCCTATTCATCTTTGAAAAAAAATAGCTCGTTAAATCCATTTTGCGAAGACGTGTCCTTGTAATGTGTTTGTTATATTACAGTAAGGAGATTACCAAATATGTGACGAGTCTATCGCCATTTCAAAATTAGCGAGGACATAGTGAGAAAATGTCCTCGTTGTTCCTTGTTGGACAAGTGTATTAACAAGAACTTCACGATGACTCTTCCCCGCAATATCCTAGCTAATTCTATGTAATAAAAAAATAAAACAAAATCATTAATGATATAAATTAATATATCTGCTAAAATGGCATTCAAATGTATTTACAAATAAATTAAATTACACATACATTATACAATCATAAATTTTATAAAAATAAATTCAATTGATATTACAACATAAGGTTTTACACATCTATTTGTTCACAAATTGATGATGATATAACACTGAAATGATATATAATACAAGTCACTCAATGTAATACAAGTCAAAACTATATAATATAAATCATTTTCTTCAGAAGCCAACTTAATTTCCTTTACCTTTTGAGGAAAATGCATGGATGAAACAACGACTACGTGTATATTCTTCGTAATCTTTGTTGTCGTCACTTGATAAATCAACTTCCTATTCGTCCTCATATTTTCTAATTATAAAAAACAAACTTACAATATGTTATGATGAATAATTATTATATTATAATATTAAATTCAATATGATAATTAATGTATATCAAAAAAATTAAAAATAAATAAAACTTTATCTTACAAGTACTCGATCCTCCAAAACATGTATTTCATCTTTTATTTCAATCCTTATTTCATTCTTTATTTCATTCATTATGTCTGAGCATATTTGGGTTCTTATACCCTCCTCTATTGAAGTTGTCATCTGTGATTAAGGGTGGCAACGGGTCGGATCTACCTATACCTAGACTAAGACTCATCTTTTTTCACCAGTCCGGGTCTGGGTTCTAAAATGAAGATCCAGATCCAGGCCTATGAAGATAATGGGTTTAGGTCCGGGTCTTGGGTTTGATAGGTTCTTCAAGCTATTTTTCATTTATTTTTTTTAAGAAAGTAAATTTTTAATTAAACTGAAATTATTGTAAATAAATGTGCTAAACAATTCTCTATCAATACACTTATATCATGAACAAAATACATCTATAAATAAATATATAACATAAACAATATCATAAACCCATTGATAATTGAATAACACATAAATAAATATATCTAATTTCAACAAATCAATTTTGTTAATGTAACATCTGTGCTTGGATTTTCCATTTTAATATAAACCATGTTTGTATATGGTTTATTAATGGTAAATTCAATTTGTGTTTGTTGGTTGTGGGTTCCTTCTGTGTTCTGTGCCTTGGTTTCTCCCCTGTGGTGTGTTTCTGTGGCCAGTGGGTCAGTTCTGCCTCGAGAACCGTGTGTGTGGTGGACCCACTTGGGCCTTGGGCCTTGGGCTTTGGGGTTTGGGCCCGGACTCAGTCAAGAGCCTTTTTTTTTCCTGCGGTGCGGGGCATTTCTTTTTGGCCCTTTCTTCTTCCGCCCGTGAGCTGCTTTTCTTTTTCCGCTCGTGAGCTTGCAGGGGAGGGGCTGCCGATCCGTCTTCTCCCTAGCTGGGGAAGAGCCGGCGGGATTCCTAGGAGGCAGCCTGATGGAGGGCTTTATAAGGGCATGCTTGGCCGGGGGAGAGGCAAGAGGAGCAGTGGGAGTGCGGGAGGCAGTGCGTGCGGGAGGCAGAGCGTGCGGGAGGCAGTGCCTGCGTGCGGCTGAGGGAGGCTCCGTGCGGGTGCTGCGGGTGCGCACGCGGCTGAGGAGGAGCAGGGGAGCGTGCGGAAGGCAGTGCCTGCGGGAGGCTGCGTGCGGCTGAGGAGGCTCCGTGCGGGTGCTGCGGGTTCGCGCGGCTGAGGAGGAGCAGGGGTGCGTGCGGGAGGGTGCGTGCGGGTGCTGCTGCGGCTTCGCGCGTGGGGAGCTGGCCAGGTACGCGTCCCGCCCCTTCTCTCTATCACTGTTCTCTGGTGCAGCACATGCTAAGTAGGGCAAATGTGTGGAAGCATGGAAAATGCATGAAAAATTATGAGAAAAATATGGAAATGATGTGAATAAGTAGAATAACATGTTTATGTTGTTAATATGATGATTTATGGGCTTTTTGTGTGAATTTCATGGGATTTGTGAAAGCATGCTACAGTAGATATATTTTGAGCTCCATGACTTCGAGATTTTCTCTAGAACAGCATGCTTAATGGATTTGTGATTTATTTGAGGGGTTTTGAAGTAGACTTGGTGGTCTACACCCCATGTTTATTTAGTGATTTTAGTAGCTATTTTGGTGGGTCCGATCCTTACTCCCACTTGGGGAGGAAAGGGTGATGGAGGCTTGGGTCGTTTTCTGCAGATG
>JAMKQA010000092.1:0-43289 GCA_024699735.1 Posidonia australis
CTCAAATTGGGCTAAATGGACCTATGCGGGCCTTGTGGGCCCACATGGGCCCAATTAGGGCTGATTGGGTCCAAAGAGGCTAAATGGGCTCAAATAGGATTGAAATGGTGTAGTGGGCCCAAATGGGCTCAATCAGGGTTTAGGCTCAGCCACCAGATCCATCCTGCAAAATTGGTAAAATTGGGGTGTCTACACAAGTCATCCAAGAACCTCTACACCCGCTCCTCCTTTGACTCATAAACAGGAGCGAAACGTTCCAACTAGGCGAACTCGGTCTTGTACGTGAGCACTGACATAGTGCCCTGCTTCAGATTCCAGAAGTCTCAGCGAAGCTACTTCTTCACATGCAAACAGAAATATTTCTCATAGAAGGTCGCTTCGAAATCCTTCCATTGGATATAGATAGTCATCGACTCTGGAAACTTCAACCATTGCACTGACTTCCACCACTTATTTGCTCACCATCCAGTAGATAAGTGGTCAGCTGCACCCAATGTTCTTCTGGGCACGCCATGCTGGACAGCATCTTCACTACTCTCTCAAGATGGCTCTCTTCTGCATCAACCTTGCCCTTGAACGATGGAAAACGAAACTTCGTGAATCGGCTCAACCATGGGTCATCCGGCAACTCACTAGAATTACTCTTGCTGAAAGTATGGGAGATTTCGTTCGCCAAGCTCTGCAGTTCGACATGAATTGCCTTCTATCTGCCTGCTCCCTCAAGGGACTCGGAATCCTCAGTTGGGGCCTTACTCTTGCGACTACCAGGAGGCATCTGTGGATGAATTTTTGGGGTGTTGTAGAATTATCGCCGTGTCCACTCACCTAGATGATTCTTGTGATCGCCACTTGTCCTTTGCTATGTCGGTTGACAAGACGCCTATGGGAGATGGGTTGTGTTGTAGTTATGCGGGTTCTCAGTTCACTAGGTCGACGGCAAGATGCTGCCCAGCGTTGTCCTCATGCTTATGTAATATTCTTCCCTTTAAAACAAACAAGAAAAACTGATACCAATTAGACTAGGTGTAGTAAATAGAATAAAAAAGAAGAAATAAACAACATGAATGACTAGATTAATACTAACCCTAGGGTTGTCCTTGCATGCATATGTCATAGGCTATATTAATAACATGCAATGGATTTATGTTAATAAAAATGCAATAAGAAAAATACTCTCTTTTACCCTCGTACACTTTGGAGTAAATGAAGGAGGTGGAGGCCGGTCGTACGGAGCTTCGGAGACGTGCTATAGCTTTGAAGGTGGCTGGATCTCTGGGATCTGAGCTTCTAGGGGCTAGGATATAGAGGAGGGGCTATGGCTCTCTCTCTCTCACACACAGATTTCTCTCCTAGGGTTTGCAAAGTGGCTCCTTGGAATTTTTTTGAAGTGCCTCCCTTAAACTTTTGACTTAGGAGTTCAATTTATATAGTTTGGGGACTCTAAATCTCGTCAAGGAAGAGTCGTGGATTAAGGGTTAGGATCTAAAGCTCTTAAAATGGCAAAAATAGGAGATTGGAGGTCGTCACCTATATGAGAGGCGATAGAATCATCTTGTTGCCTCTTTGTGTGGTGATTAGCCTGGAGATTTTATTTTTAGCATCACGTGGTGAATCACTGCCCAAAAGGCAAGGAAATCTGTCATGTCAGGTAGTCGCCTATACATGTGGCAACGAGCTACTAAAAAGGCATAATTTTGAAAATCAAGATCATAAAATATCCATTACGAATCTATTATCAAATATTGACCAAATCAATCCTGAAAAATCATACTTGTAATTGAAAGATATTTTAAATTAATTTCTAAATTCAAAATCCACTTAAAATGTTAAGTAAATTGAATTTAAAAATCAAATCTTCAACAATTACGAGAAAACTAAATTAAAATCAATGATGTACTTGATTTAAAATAGATTAGCAATCAATTGGATATTTTAGATTTTATCTTTATTTTTTAGCATTATCATGAATTAAGTATAAGCTATTACATTAAAATGTGATAACTTATCATAAAATCTCAATTTTTGGTAAAAGTAAAGATAAGTGATCTTAATTATCAAGTCATCAAAATTTCTAGAATTTTCTAGAATTATTTGGCATTTAGAATGATTTATATGATATGCATAGATATTTAAATATTATAAAATTATAGAAATTATAATAATTATTGGAAAAATTATAATAATATTTATAAATATTCCAAATATTATATTAAAGCCCAGGATGACAAAATATGTGAAGAAAGAGGTCCAGGATTCTTGGGGCCTGTTCATGTGGTGATGAGACTTGTTGCCTTCTAAAGTGGCAATTAGACTTGTTGCCTCTCAACTTAGTAACTAGACTCGTTGCATTTCAATGTGACAACTAGACTTGTTGTCTCTCAATGTAGCAACTAGACTTCGTCTCTCAACATGGTAACTAGTCTTGTCGCCTCTCAAAGTAGCAACTTCCTGGTTTTTTTCCATTTTACCCCCTGGCTTTTATCTTAATTTGCAAAGATGCATTAAAAATTTGGAAAAAACAGAAATTCCATGGCAAAATCTGAAAGAAGGTTAAAGCTCCTTAGTCATGTGATCTGGGGTGCCTCAAGGGTTCCTATCCTAGGTGAACTCTAGGAAATGCGAAACTGGGATATCTACAACATCCCACAAAAGGAGAGAAGCAAAGCACCTACACCACAAACAAAACAATAAGTAGGAAACCATGAAGAAAAATCAGGTGCAGACCCTACCATGCATGCAAAACCTACAGAGTCCCTAGACTAGACACCCTAGGCTAGTGTGCCTAATGAACTTGGTGCTTTGATACCAATCTATAACGCCCATAATTTCCACAATAATTTAGACAAATTAAATTACAGGAAATTAAAGCTAAATAGTAATTTCTAAGCAACCAGGAACCTATATGTGTGGCTACGAGACTTCAAACTATGTGCACTATGCAAAACCCACCTGCTTGCATGCACTTGTAACCTTAAAACCACAAGAAACAACGTGAGTGACAAAAGTCACCCAACACGCACCTCACAAATGAAGGAAAAAAATTATAATAATTTTCCTTTAAAACCATTTTGTAATCATTTTCTCCAAATCCACCAAAAACCAGCAACTTAGGCCCAACAGACCAAAAACCACGAAATAAAGCCCTACTAGGCCCAAACCACAAGAAACACGACCCACATCGGCTAAACCAAATAGGTAAAGGTTCTACCAGTCCAAAACACAAGTGAGGCCCTAAATGGCCAAAACCACAAACAATGAGTCGGGAAGCTTGACGCTAGCAACTAACTCTGGTCACATGAAGCTACCAAGGTGTACTGCACTGCTACGATGTGCCACCCTGTGCAGGAGCTAGCTACCTTCTCGCGATTCTCCAACCTGGAGAATCCTCATAAAGGCAACCCCACGTTGGAAGGTAGCCTTGTCTCTCAGGACGCTACTAGTTATAGAGCACGTGTCGCACCTACACTGACCACCACAGGGTGCGCCTCCTCATAGTGTCTTCCACAACGTGCTCAGGAGGGAGTCTCATACCTCTACACTTGACAAAATCCAAGCCTTAGTGCTTACGACGATAGTAGGAGTATCATACCTCCCCGTCATGTCACAAAACACCTCAACCTGTGGACCACAACCTTAGCTTCAAAATGACAGTCAAGGAGTCTCATACCTCCAAGAATCGACGAATCTTCGCCTCAGATATCTCGGACCCCAACTTCAACTTGGGTAACGCATTCGACCAACCGGCAAGTGTCGTCACACTCTCGGGTCTAGACAACACGACCCATGGTCTCTCGGCCCGCACACATAAAATTAGGAAATTGATTTCCAAAATGGGCCAACATATTTCTTTGAAATCCATTTTCAAAACCATTTTATATCTTTGGAAAACACTTCCAAAATCTCCACAAAATCGGTGCATCGGGCCTCCCACAAAACCACCACTGATGGCCCACGATCTCATCTCAAATGGGCAAAACAAATCAACCTGAAAAACCCTCAGAAATCACTTTTGTTAAAGTAGCTGAGGCCTGATTCGGCATGTCGAATTGGGTCGATCGACCGAACTGGGCTCAGGGCACTAAAATGGTAGACTGAAATCCAAATCGGTCACTCAAAAATCCTTGATTCAGTAGACCGAAAATAATTTGTCAACCGAACTTGGTCCAACGGTCAACACTCCAGGCATGGAATGGCAGACCGAAGGAATTCGATCGACCGAATTAGGGCCATGAGGACCAAAACTAATAGAAAAACGACATACTAAAATGATTCGGTATGCCGTTTTTTGTGAAACCAAAAACGGCTCCAAACCTTTGTCCAGCTCTTCTCCCAAATGGGAGTGGGACGGATCTGCCAGACAACTACAATAAAATTCACATAAAACGTATGTTGTAGACCCTCGAGTCTACATCGAAACCACGCAAACCAAACTAAAATCCATGCACCATAGCTCATGCAATAAAATCACAAAAGAGCAGGGGTCAAAAGGACCCAAAACTCAACCACCGCCATTAATGGCCATAAAGGCCTCATAAATTCACCAAAAATCACAATAAATTCTAGGAACGTAATTTACCTAAATTTCATGCATTCCTAGCATTTCTACCATTTCCATGCTTTTTATTACAAGAGGTGAGGTGCGTACCTCAAAATGGCCTCCGACGACCCAACTTCGATGCTGGTCAACCATTGTACCACCAGCGAGCCGTGACCACTCCGGAGCTCGCCACACTCCGCCACTAACTCTTGGGCACACTGAAGAGGGAGGATAAGAATGGAGAAGGAATTGGAGGAGGGACAGAGTGAGGGTGAGTGATAAGAGGGAGGAGGAGTGAGTGGGTGGGGAGAGGGGGAAAGTGGTGGTGGAGGGAGGGAGGAAGAGGTGGAGGTGTGCTTGGGAAGGATGAAACACGTGGGGAACGAGGAGGAGGATGGAGTCGTGCATGGCAGTGGTCACGGCTTAAAAAGCCACGAAGAAGGAGTAGGTGGACGCATGCATGTCACCAACGCCCCAACTGCCCACCAAGCCAACACTGCACGAGCTCAACCAACCGCCCCATCAATCGATCCACACACACGCCCACACATGGACCCACACATGGGCCCACAAGTACAATGCCACACCAACAATGCCAACCACTCACAATGCCAATCACATGGGGACAAGTACAGGAAACACACAAATAGTAGCCAGCCTATGGGACCCAAACCCAAGATCACACAATCATACAAATGGGCCTCGGAACAGTAACACTCGTCCAAAATAAATTCATTAAAATGTAAATAATTAAAAAATGAATTTACGGGTGTTACATTATGTGAATTGAGATGTTATGATTAAGGTTTGTTCTTTCTCTTGTACTCTGTTGTTATAATTATGTAGACTAGATGTATATTACGTAGATCATTCATCATTTGATAAACTTTTATAGGTTAATATTGAATTAATCTTTTTAGTCTATACTTAGGGAAGAATGATTTGGGAGTTATGTATATAATCTCAGATCTATCATATATCATTTGATTTATTTGACTCTATGTGTTTTTGTTCCTTACTTGATATTCTATGGTGCATTGCATATAGTATATGCTTGTTAGGGTAAAAATTATTTAATCAAATATTGAGATCTAAAACAAGAAATAGAGTAAATATCATTATGCATTCTCAATTTTATATAAATGGATTCGAAACCCTAGATATATTTTAATTGATTTGATTGCATCTTAATAGTCTAGTTTTAGATTATTTTCACATCACCTCTCAACCCTTTTTTAATAATTGACAATTAATCTTTGTTTCTTTTAAAACACTTTTCTCTGTAGGATTGACTCGTACTTGCTGACGTGCTACTTTGTACGTTGTGTAATTGTGGTTAATCAAAACATTCTCATCACCAACACTAACAAACGTCCTCAAGAAGCTCAGAAGAACTGTCTTAGAAAGCAGGACTCTGATCCGTAGGACTACTCTTGGGTTTACAACACAGAAGTTGAGTCTCTTGAAAAAGATCTAGAGCATTCTTCCTTTGAGGTAATGTCATTTTATCTTTGACATAGGCGAACTCAATGTCTAGAAAATACCTGAACTTTCCTACATTTTTGGTAACAAAATGTGTCTTGAGATACTCCATAACACTTGCGCTAGATTATCCAGATTTTTGTAAACCATGTATATTGTGAGATTTGTGTAATATTTTATTAATGGATAATCATTGTGTTTTTGGCCCAGTGTGTGTGTCTCTCTTTGTGTGTGGCTATGTTGGCTTGGTTTCCCCAGTTGAGTGGTATTTTGGCCTGTTGTGGCTCGTGTGTAGCTGCATGGGATCTTGGTGGGCCTTTGGTCAAATCGTGCATAGTGACAACTTCATGTGCCTCCTTTCCTTCTCCTTCTTCTTTCTTCCCTTCTACGCTCATGAGCCTACACCACTTGTCCTGCCCCCTCTTTGCAAGTGGTGGAAGGCTACTGGTGGTTGACGGGATTCGAGGGTGGCAGAGGAGGAAGGGGAGTAAAGAGAGGGGAAGCCATAGCAACGGAGGCACAAGTGCAAGGGGCGGAGAGGGGAAACTAGAGGGAGAGGTGCAAGCCGGAGAGGGTGAGGGCCAGAGGAGGAGGTGTGAGCTGGAGAGGGCTGTGGGCATGTGGAGACTTCATTGGAGAAGCGAGGAAGCTCAGATAACGCCGGAGGTGAGGGGAGCCCGCCGGAGAGGTACGCGTCTTGCCTCCTTCTTTTCTGTTTAAGCATGATGAATAAAATGGTAGAAATCATGATAAATTAGGATTAAATCATGAAAAATTGTAGAGTTGGCATGGATGAGTAGAAATGCATGCCTAGGAATGGATTATGCTATGTTTGGGTTTTGTGATGAATTATGGTGGATTTTCGAATGGAAATATAAAATTTGCTACAATTATGGTTTTTGAGCTCTTTGTGTTTGTGATTTTATTTTGAGAGTTATGGTTGGTGGTTTTGAATGAAATTTATCCCAAATAGTAGTAGACTAAGAGCCTTACATTTGGTGAATTTTGTGAGGTTTGTGGTTCACCGGAGATGGGTCTGCCAGTGGCTACCATTTCAACGAACGAGCGGCCTAGGGTTGCGGCAATTTTGCAATGAACATAGAATTTGGTATCTCGAATAAATTCATTATGCCATTTTTCTGTCAATATTGGCCCCTGAACCTAGCTTCGGATGACCAAAAATGTTCGGTCTATTGTTCCAAGGATTTTCGGGCGACTGTTTTAGATTTTGGTCCACCATTTTGGGTGTCAGGACCAAATTTCGGTTTGCCATTTTGATTTGGTATGCCAAATGAGAGCCTAGTGCCCTATGTTTGATATTTTGATTAATGATGATTATGGTTGGGTTTTTTTGTGATTTTGACTTGTGTTTAAGAGTGATCCACATAATGTGGTTTTGGATCATGGGGATGTTTTCCATGATAAAGAAATGTATGATTTGAGGTGTTTTTGGGTTTGAGTCCCATTTTTATGAAATGTGAATGGTTTTCAAATGATTTCTAGCATATGAGATTTTGGTGGAATCCCCTTGTGAGTGGAAGGATGTTTTATGGAATATGGTTTCCTGTAATGAAATGATTTGAAAGTAGTTTTTAAAGAAGACTGCATGTTTTGAAAATAGATTTGATGATTGTTTTGGATCTACGTAGGTTTAGTGTCAGCAATCTGGTAAGGGTATGAGACTCCAATGGAACTAGTTGTCAGACACAACCATGGTTGCCGATGTTGGGGCGGTTGAAAGAGATCAGGATAGCTCATATGAGATGGTGTAGGCTAGACCTCGAGGTGGAAACCCAAGTGACCGAACATCGAGGGATGTCGCGAAGAGACGTATCCCCGTGCATATGTGATAAAAATGAAATGTTGAGGCTTGTAGGCTGGGGCGGTGTCTTCCTACATGGGGAAGTTCATCGTGGCATTGTAATAAGGTAGGGGTTGCAGCTTCACCGACTGCTTGTGGCTAAGTTGTGTAACGCCTCAAACTCGGATACGTTGCCTAAATCATAGTATCACAAGCAATCACAATAATTACAGCATTAATTTAACAACTGTAACTAACTAAGGCTCACCTCTAGGAACAATGTGCGGCTAGTGGCTCCAAACTCGGGCATTGGGACTAGACTGCACCCCAACCTACACCTGAAAACCAAACAAAGCACGCGTGAGTGACATCTAAGACACTCAGTACGCGTCCCACATAGAAAACCACGGCAAAATGGCGAGAAAACACAAGCCTAGACTATTACAAAATGTGGTTTTCTTTCAAAATCTATTTCAAAACATCATTTCTTTTTAAAACATTTGGAATCTCTATCCAAAACCTGTCTTTTTCAAAAGCTCACATTCTCTTTTTCAATGTTTGGAATTGCAATCCAAAACCATGCTTTTTCAAAACCTTATCTGTTTTCTTAATTTCATGCTTTTTCAAATTTGTTATGCATTTTGACAAATCCACATTCACAACCAGATCCAACCCAACACAAGGCCTCACTAGGCTCCAAAGCAAAACCACATTCATTGACTGGTAACTGATTTAAATCAAAATTCTTATTTATTGCTAGAATTTGGGCCAAAACCATGGGCCAAAACAACAAATCTTATTCTAGCTTATCTCACACATTTGTTTCCACTTTGCTTATTGGTGTTACCTTGATAAGAGGTAACCGGGCACACAAGCACTAGGTGAGGACACTATTTTTCCTACCTCCCTGCACTACCGTGGTGAAGTTCTCTATGCGGGAGGACACCGCTTGGCCAATCGGCCTTAATTTTATTTTATATGCATGGGGATATATCTTTTTCTGACATCCCATCGGTGAACTGAACACCTAGGTTCATATACCTAGGCTCAGCCTACACCGTCGGTGACGCCGACAACTAGGTCTCAAATCCTTGGCCCAGCCTACACCATAACAAACATTGGTAACCACGGTCGTATCTGACAATTGACATTTTAACAATTTGTCGACACCATCCACTTATGATCCTACACTAGCAACCACGGTCGTATCTGACAATTGGTTTTATTAGAGTATCATTCTCCTACCACATTGGCAACACTAACACTTGTAGCTCCAAAATAGAATATTATTTTCTTTTTCAAAACTTTTAGGTTTTCTTTTTAAAACCATTACTCATTCTCTTTTCTTTGCAGGGAATCATTCCCAAACCAAACATGACCCTTCATTGGGATCTAGACTCAACATCATAAAAAAACCATGCATTGATATTTATTATTGGGTCTCATGCCCAAAAATCACATCGAACCACATGCATTTATCAATTCCTTTCATTTTTGGGACCTCAAGTCCAAAACCATATTTTGGATTCTGTCGTCCAAAAATTCCTAATTCAGTCAACAGGGACATTTTGATTGACTGAAATCCCCTGATTCGAAAGATCAGGTATTTTCGGTCTACCGAAAAATGGGTTCTGGTCGAATACTGATAGGAAAACAATATGCCAAACCCAATTCGGCATACCGAAATCCCTGATTTCAGTAAACGTTTCCTGTTTCCGACCCATTCGTTTGCCAGAATTGGGACTTCCAGCAGACTCAACAAACACGCCACATAAATCTTGAATAAAACATGCGGTGTTGACCTTTAAGTCTACTTCAAAACTCCTCAAATCATTCACAAATCTGTTCATCATGCTATCCATATGAAAATCCTAAAGACATGGAGCTCATCCATGAGCACTGTAGCATGCATACCCAACGTATAAATTCACAAAAATTCGTCCTAACCACATGATTTCTACATAAACGCATCATACATTCTATTCCACACATTTCTATCCTTTTTTCCCATGATTTTTCATGTTTTATTCGCCATTTTTATGCATTATGCTCATTTTCCACAAACGAAAAGGAGAAGAGAGGAAAGGGGGTCACGTACTTGGACCGGCCCTCCGACGACCTCCACCACGCAGGACTCCTTCGGCAAGCCTCCGGCCACCGACGTCAAGCGCACAAAGGCTCCCCTCCTCCCGCTCGCGTGCACCACACACACACACTCTCTCTCTAAGGCACCCCTTCCATGCCATCTTTCCAGCCTTTCTTATACTTCTCCGCTTGGCCACCTTCGCTAATCTTGCTTGCCGTCGCCCCACCATGCCAAAGATGGAGAGGATGGGACGAGCACGGGTTGGCTATGTAAGCACGGGTGGCGCAGGAAGGAATAAAGGAGTGGAAGAAGATGGTGGCTTGTGAGTGAGGCACTGTGCTTCTTTTGACCAAGGGCAAACTTGGGTATACTCAAATAGGAAGACACCCCAACTTAGCCACACCAAGAGAGAGGATCACTACCAAAATCATCAAACCTCAAATTATCCATAAATAAACCATATTTCATGTATTACAATTAATTACATGATTTACAATTAAAAATGGATAATCAGGCCCAGATGTCACATCCTACCCCCTTACATGAATTTCGTCTTCGAAATTTAGCTCTAATAAAACAAGTAGGGGTACTGTCTTTGGATGTCTACCTCACGTTCCCAGGTAGCCTCCTCTGTACCATGGTGTTGCCACTGAACCAACACCAATGGAATCACTTTATTCTTGAAGACTTGCTCTTTTCTGTCCAGTATCTGGATTGCATTTTCAACCATAGACAGGTCCTCTTGTAGCTCCTCTCGCTACACTGGTATAACCTGGGATGCATCGGCCAAACACTTCTTCAGCATGGACACATAGAAGGTGCTGTGTACACAAGCCAACTCTGGAGGCAAATCTAGTATGTATGCCACTTCACCAACCCTCTTAGTAATCTGGTATGGTCTGATGTATCTGGAGCTCAGTTTGCCTCTCTTTCAGAATCGCATCACTCCTTTGGTTGGTGACACTTTCAGGAATACGAAGTCTCCTATCTCAAATTCCAGAGGTGTCCGCTTCCTATCTGCATAACTCTTCTACCGACTCTGGGTAGATAACAACCTCTTCCTAATCAGGTCTACTTTGCCCTCATATTGCTATACGATCTCGGGCCCAATCAATTGTTTCTCACTCACCTCACTCCAGCAAGTGGGTGTCTTACAGGGTCTACCATACAATGCCTTATATGGTGCCATACTAATACTAGTGTGGTAACTGTTATTATATGCAAACTCAATCAGAGGTAAATGATCCTCCCAGCTACCACCAAAATCCAAGGCACAGGCTCTCAGCATGTCCTTTAGTGTCTGGATGGTCCTCTCTGTCTGACCATCTGTCTAGGGGTGAAAGACTCAGTACTATACCAAAAGCCTCCTGTCAAGCTCCCCAAAACCTCGATGTGAATCTCATATCTCTGTTAGATATAATAGACACTAGGACGCCATGCAGTCTCACAATGTCTGCAATATTCAACTCTACCAGTTTTGCCAAGGGAAGATTCACCCTCATTGGTAAGAAATGTGTCGATTTTGTAAGGCGATCCACAATCACCCAAATTGTATCATTCTTCATTCGGGTCCTCGACAAACCCGTCACACAATCCATCGACACATTTTCCCATTTCCACACTGGAACGTCCAAAGGTTGTATGGTCCCTTCGGGCTTCTGGTGCTCTATTTTCATCATCTGACAGGTTGTACACTTTGCCACATACTTAGCAATTTCCCTCTTCATCCCAGGCCACCAGAAATTCTTTTTTATGTCCATATACATCTTGGTGCTTCCTTGATGAATAGTATATCTAGAGCAGTGAGCTTCGTCAAGCAGACTATTCTTGATTTCCTCCACTTGAGGTACATACAACCTCAGGTCATACCTCAACCCACCGTCTACCCCAACTGAAAAGTGAGGGGCGTTTCCTACTTCTAGCTTCTTCTAGATATTTGATACAAAAGAATCATACAGCAGAGCAGCGACAATCGCCTCAATCATTCTTGGGCGAACAGACAAATTTGCCAATACAACATTGGCAGCTCCCAAAGACTGTCTCCAAGGTTTGCACTCCACTAGTCCTTCTAACATCTTCCATTCACAAATCATCAGGCTAGCCATGACATGAGTGCTTTTGCTCAGAGCATCTGCAACCACATTTGCTTTCCTTAGGTGGTATGACAGGCTGAAGTCATAATCCTTAGTGTATTTCACCCAGCGCCTCTGTCATAGGTTCAGATCCTTCTGAGTGAAGATGTACTTCAAACTCTTGTGATTTGTATACACCTCAAATTCCTTGCCATACAGATAATGCCTCCAAATCTTCAAGGTGAACACAGCAGCTGCCATTTCCAAATCATGGGAGGGATAGTTCTTCTCATGATCTTTTGATTGGCGCAAGGCATATGCCACCACCTGACCATGCTGCATCAGTACACACCCTAAGCCGGTCCCACAAGCATCACTGTAGATGGTGAAACCACTACTGCTAGAAATCAAAGTCAAAATTGGGGTTGACACCAGACGAGCCTTTAACTCATTGAAGCTCTCCTCGCATTGCTAATCCCATGCAAAGTGTACTTTCCTTTTGGTCAGTCTGGTTAATGGTGCAGCAATCTTGGAGAAATTCTGAATAAATCCCCTATAATGTCCTGCCAAGCTAGGGAATCTTTTGATTTCAGTGACTGTCTTTGGTCTGGCCCAAATACTCACATTCTCTACCTTGGCTGGATCTACCTTGATGCCTTCTCCTGAGATGATATGACCAAGGAAGGACACCTCCTCCAGCCAAAACTCGTACTTGGAGAACTTGGCATAAAGCTGATGCTGTCTCAGTGTCTCCAGTACGATCCTCAAATGCCTTTGGTGGATTTGAACATCTGGAGAATATACCAAGACGTCATCCACAAAGATGACCACAAACTAATCCAAATAGGGCTTGAACACCCTATTCATCAGGTCCATGATGGCAGCCGGAGCATTCGTCAACATGAACGGCATAACCAAAAACTCGTAATGTCCATAGTGGGTGCGAAAGGCTGCCTTCCACACATCCGGCTCACTGATTTGCAACTGATGATATCCGAATCTCATATCTATCTTAGAGAACACCGATGCTCCCTACAACTGATCGAACAAATCACTGATCCTGGGTAGTGGATACTTGTTCTTGATAGTGATCTGGTTCAACATCCGGTAGTCTATAGAGAGCCGAAGTGCACTATTCTTTTTTTTAACGAATAGTACTAGTGCCCCCTAAGGTGAAACACTAGGACAAATAAATCCCTTGTCCATCAGTTCCTACAGTTGATTTTGGAGCTCCCTCAATTCAGCGGGTGCCATTCTATATGGAGCCTTTGAAATAGGACCTGATCTTGGTATTAGATCGATCATAAACTCTACTTCCCTATGCGGTGGCATACCAGGCAATTCTTCTGGGAAAAAAATCAGGATATTCCTGCACCACTGTTAGATCTTCAACCCCAATCACAGGTGAAGTAGAAATAGTCACACAGGCCAAATAGCCCACACTACCTCTTGCTAGATGCTGGTAGGCCTTAATAGTAGATATCACCTTCCTAGGCTCACCTGGTCTGATAACTCGTACCACACACAAGCCTTGACCTGGACACTCTACCAGAACCCTTCTCTTGGCACAATCTATCACGGCTGAATGCTGTGTTAGAAAATCCATTCCCAGGATAACGTCATAATCTTGCATGTCCATCAAGATCAAGCTGGCCTGAAAATTCCTGTCTCCCAGTTGAACATCCATAGGTCTCAGATATCTCCACTCTAGACTGTGTTCTCCCAATGGAATAACCACATCCAGGTGGAATGCCAATCTAGCTGGCCTGGTCCCGATCTTGGCAGCAAAGGACTTAGAGACAAAAGAAAATGAACTCCTAGAGTCGAATAAGACACGAGCCATCCGATCAGCCACAAGAAAAGATCCTAACATCAACACATCATAACCATAACCATAATCATAACAAAAGATAGTGTCGATTACATATAGGATCCATTATTACCAGACAAGATTTAACTCATGCAGCCATACTAATTCTCACTTCCACAACATCTCTTGATGGACTAGCATTTAGGGCAGTAATGGAGAATACTCTCCCTTTGGTAGGTTGACGAGGCGCATCTCCAGCTGGCTTCGGCTGACTGGGACAGTCCTTCTGATAGTATCTAGACTTCCCACAGTTGTAGCACACTACACTGTCTAAACTTCTCTACCTGTGCCAACACTGCGCCACTACGTGCCCCTTCTTACCACAGATGTGGCACAGTCCTATCTTCGGGTCGTTGCTGGATCTTGCATGGTTGAAACCAACACTTTCTTCCCTACCGGATGTAGGCCGCTCCTTCCGCATCTTCCCAGAGCTACCAGAACTCTCAAAACTTGGTGCTCCAGTGACTAAAGGTCGAGAAACGAAAGGTCGGGAGATAGAAGGTCGAGAGATAGACTTTCTTTCCTTATCCTTCTTAGGATACTCTTCCTGGAACAACCTACGATCATCCTCATAGCGGCTTCCAAGCTCAATGGCATCCACCAAGGTCTGACATCTAAAACCAATAACCTTGGATCTCAACATTGGATTAAGTCCTTCCACAAATTTCTTGGCTCTGTTCTTCTCGAAAACCACAGCCTGAGAGAACTACTCCAACCGAAGGAAAGACCACTCATACTCGGCCACAGTCAAGCTTCCTTACTTCAGGTTTTGGAATTTTTTGTCCAACTTGTCCCTCTCATTCTCAGGGAAGAACCTCTCATAGAACACCTCTCGGAACTCCTCCTAAGAGATCATCAGTAGGTCCACATTTGGAAACTTGGCACAGTGCGTAGCCCTCCACCATTGATCTGCAGTGCCCTTGAGCTGAAATGCTGTGATTCAGACCCACTTCTCAGCTGGACACTCGATCTCCTCTAGGATCTACTCTACCTCCAAGAACCAAGCCTCACACTCCTTTAGTGTGCCGGGCCCATTTAGAGTCGGCATATCCAACTAGCGGAATTGCTTTACTCATGGGTCTTCTTTCGCCTCATCCTTGCTGCTGTTGCCGAAGGACTGAGCAAAACTCCGCATCATCTCGCCAAACTCCTGTTGCGTTCCCCTTTAAGCACTGCCCTCTCCCATCTCAGAGTTAGGCATTAGGGCCTTGCCGCGGTTACAGCGTCGATGAGACATCTTCCTGCCTGCACAACAAAAGACAAAAACAACCAAAATCAGGTGCAAGACTCTCTACCATGCAGTCCTACTGATCCACTATACTGGACATCACCAAGCCGGTGCACTAGGTGTAACCTTAGCTCTGATACCACTCTGTAATGCCTTGAACCCAGGTATGCTACCTAAATCATAGTATCACAAGCAATCACAATAATTACAACATTAATTTAACAACTGTAACTAACTAAGGCTTACCTCCAGGGACAATGTGCGGCTAGTGGCTCCAAACTCGGGCACTGGGACTAGACTACACCCCAACCTGCACCTGAAAATCAAACAAAGCACGTGTGAGTGACATCTAAGTCACCTAGTACGTGCCCCACACAGAAACCATGGCAAAACGGCGAGAAAACACAAGCCTAGACTATTACAAAACGTGATTTTCTCTCAAAATCCATTTCAAACATCATTTCTTTTTAAAACATTTGGAATCTCTATTCAAAACATGTCTTTTTCAAAAGCTCACATTCTGTTTTTCATTGTTTGAAATTTCTTTCCACAACCATGCTCTTTCAAGACCTTATCCCTTTTCTTAATTTCATGCATTTTCTAATTTGTTATGCATTTCGAGAAATCTACATTCGCAACCAGATCTAGCCTAAACACAAGGCCTCACTAGGCTCCAAACCAAAATCACATTCATTGGCTAGTAACTAGTTTAAATCAAAATTCTTATTTATTGCTAGAATTTAGGCCAAAACCATTAGCCAAAACAACAAATCTTATTCTAGTTTATCTCATACATTTGTTTCCACTTTTCTTATTAATGTTACCTTGATCAGAGGTAACTGAGCACACAAGTAGTAGGTGACGACACCATTTCCCCTACCTCCCTTCACTGCCGCAGTGAAGTTCTCCGTGCGGGAGGACACCGCCTTTGCCAACCGGCTTTAATTTTATTTCATATGCATGAGGATACGTCTTTTTCTGACATCCCATCTGTGACCCAAACACCTAGGTTCACATACCCAGGCTTAGCCTACACCATCAGTGACTTGGTGTAGACACCCCGATTTTGAGGCGACTCGTTGATGGATTTAGTGGAAATGAATTCAGATCTTGCTTTCCAAAAACTCAAAGTATTCCAAGTGTATCACACCAACCTAAAGCCATAGGTTAGACTCCAGAAGTAAATCCAACATCCTATTTAGCACTTTTAACTAACATAGTTGAATGGCACACTTTTTCAGTACATTTGGTAGCATACTAGTATTGCACATCTTGATTGGAGCACTAAGCCAGCACAGCTGACTAGAGCACCTACCTGGCGCACCAATGTGGAGCACCTGACAGGTGCACCTCACTGGCGCACTTGGCTGGTGCACATAGATGGTGCAGCAGCTCAATTCTCAGGTCGTCGGCTATTCATTTGCCTAACAAAACTCCGACCATTATACCTATATTCTTCTATTACTTTGCACCATAATCAGCATAACAATCATCGATTTAGTCTTAGGAGTATTTTGGTTTCTTGAGTCCTTAGAACTTCCAAAATTCCTAAGATCAGTCTCTATTTAAGGCCTTGGGTAGCCGTTGTTGAAAAAGCTTGGAAAAAGAGAGAGAGGAGGAGCCATTGCACCTTTGCACACAAACACCCATGACCTAGCTTCTGTCCATAGCCAAGACTTCCACCTTTGAGCAAGAGATCACTCCCTTAGTATAGGGAAAAACCCAGTCACCCATACCTTCCACAAAGCCCCTTCTCTTGCATCACTTGGAGGCAATTTGGGAGGAAGGAGATCTTTATTTTCTTCAGCTACCAAAGTCATCTCAAGCCACTAGTGGAAGAGAACAAGAGCACAACGATCAAGTAAATATTCAATCCTTTGTGTAGCTAGGCCATATTCATGGGGCATAGGGTTTCTTTTCATAGATATGGGCTTACTTTGGGGAAATTCTACATAATGAATATGCTGAGTTTTATATTTGTTGGACCATGTTTATAGAGCATGACACTCTTATGGAACATGTTTTTATACAACTATGCCTACCATGCTTTGTTTTTATGCTTATCTTGATGAACCATGTGTTTGATAAGATATATGCTTGCCTTTGTTGTCCTTTATTCTACTAAATCTCATAGAAATGCAATATTTGGTGGATTCATTGTGTCTTTTATTGATAATTTGGATGCAATAGGACTGATTTGATGAGTCGATGCCCCTCTTTTGCATACATCCATGTTGTTCCTCTTGCATATTTTTGGTTCCAGTTTTGTGCGTTAGCTGTAGCTCTATGGTTTTTATCAAGATAGGAATTTGTGGTCTTGTGTGACGCTTCTTGCCTTTGAGCACAAGACCCATGTCATGGTGTCATGGGTTATCATCCCTTCCTTTATGGCCTTATGGAAAGGATGTGAACCTATGTGTGTTTAGGGTTTTCTGATATCTAGGATGAGTTTTCAGACAATCTTAAGCACATTTACAAGATTTCATATAAGCATGGTGCATCAGTCAGTTTATTGTTGACTTTGAAATTTGTGGGTCTCACTTCAGTGGCACATATCAGTGGCACACTGACGTAGCCCACCAGACAGGAGCACCATCCAGGCGCATCTGTTTGGCGCACCAGGCAAGCGCACCTGCCTGTTTCAATGCACAAATAGTGACTTTTCGGTATTTTATTTAACATGGTTCTCGATTTGTTTTGACTCTGATTTTTCTTATGCATTCTCCTGGATATACTAGGACCATTCTTGTACGATTTCATACTCATGTTTGTATAATAGCCTAGGTTTTGCATGTAGCAAACTTAGGATGCTAGCTACTCATAGTTAGTGGACTCATGACTATGTTGGTGTAATATCTTTGCACCAATGCTTGGTCCACAGCTCGAATAGCATTTCAGAGCATTAGGATACACCCCACAGTCCCTCTACCCCTACTTAGCATAAGGCACAACATACATATAGCATAGCATCGCATATCACCCTTGGGTGGATAGAAATAGGCTGTAAAGCCAACATAGCCAAATAAGTGAATGAAAAGCGATGAAAGATCGACTTGTCGAGCACACGGGATACCTATTATGTTCCCCGTGTGTATCAAAGATCCTTACCCAACTTTTTGGTTCGTAATGACCCTTTTTTCTATTGGCACGAATCATGCATATTTGCATAGTTTTTGATGTTTGAAAATAGTTTTCCTTATCTCCCGTTTTTAAGTTGATTAGGTGGCAACTCCTACATTTTGTTGTTTTTATCGCTTTTTGTCATGACCTTTGCTTGCCCTTGCGCATTTGGCCTTTCACGCTATGCACGAGGCTATCCTTGACATGGTTACAGGAATTGGCGACTTTGTTGGGGATACCAGATCCCAACTTTCGTTTTGCCTTTTTTCGTTTGCTTTGGTTGTTTTTGCGTGCTTTCTTGTTTCCTATCCTTTGCTTTGGCTGCTTCTCCTTTTTTTTTTGTAGCATTAGTTGTGCCTTGTTTACATTTTTATGCATGCTTTTCGTATAGTGGGTGTTTTCTTTTACGCATTTGCTATGCCACTACTTTTGCACATGACATACGCATGCCTTTTGTTTGTTGATTGGTGTTTGCCTTGGGTGTTTTCTTTTCCTTTTTGCACTTGCCATAATTAGGAGATTAAAGACATGTTTTCTCCCCTTGTGGTTAATAAAAAAATACATAAAAATAAAAATAAATAAATAGGACAAACTAGTGACAAATTGCAAACTTTCCCTAAAGGTTGAATAAATTTGCAAGTAAAAGACTTAAAGCATATTTTGCATTCATCATGTAGGGCATGCTTCTTCTCCTCTCTTGAGTCCACCTACAGTTTGTGAAGGACATTCCCCAGTTTTTCACTCTATGGCTTTGGCGTGGGATGAGATATCGGTCTGTCCCTCCTTGTTTGGGGTCGTGTCGGTGTTAGTAGAGGGTACAACCTACTGCTTTGGTAGAGGATGAGGCTCCAAACGCACCACCCGTTCACTGCCTAAGCTTTGGCATGGATATAGAACGGGAACATTTACTTTCTAACCTTGAGTCGGAGACCCATTTACCCCTATGCGAGCCCAGAGTAGACGGCTTTTTAGGACACCCCTAGATTGTGAGGTAGCGCATATTAGAAGCATTCATGCATTTACACTCATACCACCATAAGCACTGCATCATCTTTTCTAATTTTATTCCTGTTTTTGTACGATCAGTACTGGTTAGAGTGTGAGTTCCTTAGCCAAAGCTCGAGGTTTCCTTTCGTTGACACCCGGTGTGACCCGATTTTCGATCACATCTCTTGAGTTATTTGTCACTTTTGACGATAGCTCGTCTTAAGCTTCACCCTCTTGTTCCCAGCCACAGTTTGATCCGTACCGGCTTGCGGTCTGTCATGGCCCAGCAAACCAGTGAGCTTCACCCCACTGTTGACTAGGAGGAGGTCCCTGTGTCGGTCCCCCTTCCTTTGTATCGTTTCCTGTCATATCTGCTGTCTCCACCTTTGCCCTAGCATCTGAAGGACCTCTTTATACCTTGGCGGGACCTCCACCATCTCAGTATCGTGTCCTTGTGGCCACTCTACTGTTCAGCTCATCATCTTGGTCATCTGCTGCCTTTGGGACCCCAACTGTTGAGTCTGTTGCCATGACCATCCCCCAGGTTCCAGGAGTTTTCACCACTCCTTCTTAGGACTATTTGTCTTCAAGCACCCAACCGACTGCGGCTGTTCCTGTAGTAGCTTCCCCTCAATTCAGAAAATTGAGTTTCCAGGTTCCTAACGCATCCGTTCCTTTTCCAACTCTGTCCTTTGGAACTGCAATTGATGATCCTGTGACCGCGCAGCTGCAACAAATGTCGGCTCTCACCTAGCTATTGTAGGGATTAGCACTTGCACTCCAACCTTTTTCAGGTTCATCCTTCCCAACTCCCGAATTGCCTTTGCAATCTACCCTAGGACCACAGGTTTCACCCATCGCACTACCCCCACAGCCGTCGCCGTCCCTTATTTCCCCGACGATAGGGGCATCGACATTGCCTTTTGCAGCACCGCCTCAGCATCCACCACAGCATGCATCTCCATTATCTGGTGGCTAGCCTTCTAGGCTGGCAAGAGCATAGTGAACCATGAGCATAGTTCCGGGGGCCATTCTGGTTCAACAGCTCTTGCTCTCGCATTCCTCACCTCCTATAGTACCACCCCCGCCCTTTCTTCACCCTTATATTAGATAGCTTCATCTTTTGCACCTCAGCCCACAACATTTTTGCATGGGTACACCAGCCATCTTGTCGTGGCACTAGATGACTAAATGGTGGATTTGAAGGAGCCTTTAGGGGCAACCCATACGGTGTACGCAACACCTGCATCAGCTGCACAATCTACGACAATAGTAACCCCAAACGCTCTCCTTGCGAGGGTGAATGATTTAGAGCGAACACTTCGACAAGTGTAGGGCAGGGACCACCGGTTCTACCAATTCTGGGACCTTTGTTATTTCTGAGAGGGGACTCTCCCTCCGAATTTTCATATTTTGGAATTTGAGAAATATAATGGTAGAGGCTGCCCGATCTCACACCTCAAAGCCTATTATGGAGACCTTGCCCAACTTCAGGCTGACGAGAGGTTGCTTCTTTGCCTGTTCTAGAAGAGTCTTAGGGGGCCCACGTTGAGATGGTTCACTTCCCTCGACATTGCCATCATTAAGACTTGGGACGATCTCACACAAGCGTTCCTTGAACAGTATTCCTTTAACCTGGACCTAGTCTCGAAGCGAGAGAAATTGGTCGCAGTTAAGCAGAGGTTCCAAGAAACATTTGGGGAGTATGTGGGACGATGGCGATCCTTGGCTTCACAAGTCAAAGATAAACGCTTCGATGAGGAGTCTATTAAGATTGTGATTCGAGGAGCACAGCCAGCAGTCAGGGCTCTGCTCAGCATACAACGAGTTAACACCTTTTCACCTGTGTTGAGAGTTCTTTACACGGTGGCAGTTTTCCTACACTCTCTGCATTTACCAAGCAAGCCACTTCCTCACATAGTGGCGCCAGTAGCAACAACAATAACAACATCCCTAACGCCAACCCACCCAATAGGTGGGATTCCTCCAAGAATACAGTCTCTTACATCAGATTTCCTGCTGCGTTAGCAAATGTTCATCTGCCTCGTCAACACCAAGTAGTATATGCACCCACACCCACACCTAGAGCACCTCATGCATCGCACATCATTCCCACTACCACTCTAGTATATCCTACCCCATCGGTTAGGATGTGTCCGCCATTGGCACATCCACAATCGAAGCGACAACGCCGTGACAGGTGCCACTACACTCCTTTGGTGGAGCCATTGAGCATGGTTTTCCCAAAAGTCGTATCCCTATTGAGGCTTCTAGAAATTCGCCTGCCACCAAGTTCGCTTCCTGCATGGTATAATACAAATGCGTTCTGCAATTTCTATCGAGTCGCAGGCCACTCGAAGGATAATTGCCTCACACTAAGGGACGTTATCTAGGACTTGATTGACTAGAAGGTCATTATGATTAGCACACAGGCGGTAGGCCCAAAGCTCGCATTGACAGTCGCACAGCACCACCAACACATCCCAACATTGTTAGCCAGCCTTTACCTCAGTATTTAGCCCCGAGAGCATCAGGCCCCTCGGGAATCAATTCCATCTTTCCTCTTGATTCAATCTTATCCTCTATTTGTCCTATCGATCTCATTCATAATGTATCATCTCTTTTTCCCTATCAGTTGTATTGATCTATCCTTGGTGATTCCGAGGAGTCAATTAATATGATCCACCTTACCGTCGAGTCGAAGTACACTGTGGCACCGCCTATCGTACATTCACAGCCACCTACACCAGTTTGTCTCTTGGCTTGGCCACAATCTGGACCTTTCCAGCCACCAGCACCCCAGGACTGCCAAGTTTCATATCCGCCAGCTATCCCAGTAGAGTTAGCAGCCCATCCTCCAATCATCGTCACCCTCACTCAAGACACTCATCGTGTTCCATATAATTATGCCACAGAAATATGTGCAGAGGTAACACGATCAGGTAGGGTGTATAGACCCCCAACACCCAAACCTAGTTTTCCAGCACCAAGTCTTTTCCAGTTGGAAGCTCAACCTTTAAGACCTCCAGCACCCGAACCTAGTCCTCCAGCACCAGTCCCCATCTAGTTGCACGCTCAGCCCTCACAACCTCCCACACCAAGAGCAGCCACCCATCCCCACCAAAAAAGATCAACCTTCAGCCAACATAACCGCTTAGCTTAAGAAAGTCAAAGCTAACATTTGTATTTGGGACTTCATCCACACCTCAGCCGAGCATAGGGAAGCCTTCCTTAGAGTCTTCCAAGCTGCCCACGTAACCTCAACCATTGAGTCAACTACCCTTGAGAGTATTGTAGGTATGATTGCGACGTCAGAAGTAATCTCCTTCTCAAGCCAAGAATTACCACCGTCAGGGACAAATCACAATTCTCCCTTGTTCATCACCATGCAATATTGAGGCTTTTGCATCCCTATCACTCTGGTAGACAACAGAGCAGGTTTAAATGTCTAACCCTTGCGTACTGCAAATGCAATCGGATTCAAGTCTGAAGATATAATACCAGTTGTGAAAGGGATGACGACCTTTGATAATACACACCATGATGCACTCGGGATCTTGGTCATTCCATTGATCATTGGTCTAGCCCGCTTTGATGTAGAATTCTACGTCGTTGACATTGAGCCCTCGTTTAATCTCTTGCTTGGACGCCCTTGGCTTCACAAGCATCAGGTTATTCCCTCAACTCTTCATTGTATGATCAAGTTCTGTTGGGGAAACAACATTGTTGTTGTCATTGCGGAAGATTTGGAGAAGGTTGAGGCTGTCTTTGCTGTAGCCCCCCAGACAGTTCAGTTTGATTCCAAGCCTTTTGACATTTTATACCTGTAGACACCCTGGTTTCCAGCCAATGTTGGTAGGTGGACTCGGCAGAGAGTGCAACTGGACAGCTGGCCCGGACTACCCCAAATTCCCCAACCAAGTCCATAAACCTAAAACCAACCCAAAACCTCAAATTACCTTTAACTCCACTCATCCAACTAAGCCCAACACTTAAAACCTCGCCAGTGTGCTATAGTTCAATGACATGTGCAGTTCGATAGCGTGGCCCAAGCTCGCATCAGGGCTAGGCCAGTCTGGCAAGCGTCGC
This sequence comes from Posidonia australis, assembly GCA_024699735.1. Classification (NCBI taxonomy): domain Eukaryota; kingdom Viridiplantae; phylum Streptophyta; class Magnoliopsida; order Alismatales; family Posidoniaceae; genus Posidonia; species Posidonia australis. Next base: position 23,273 of record JAMKQA010000092.1, read on the forward strand.
CTGACTCGTCGCTTTCATCGTATGACCTCGTACCTCATACGAACGACGTTACACATGAAACCTCGACATGTCTCCCAGCATGCCTGACACCTCTAGAGCTTTCCCTCGCACTGTCTCCACCACCACCCTGCGCTGCTCCTGCCGTCACTCAAAGCCTTCGACGGTCCAGTGAGCCACTCCCGGCAACCATCCCCTGTTAGGCCTGCTATCGCCATCCCACTCCACCTACCACACCAGATGATCGACCAAAACCCCTCGAGCTCCTTCAGCCAGAAGACACCAGGCATTCGCATGAGAGGAGAGCAGAGAGAACCCAAGGAGTTCAACCAGAGAGAACCTGAAACCAGAGAACCCAACACCCAACTCCGACAACCTCCCTCTTTTCCTCCCTTCAGCAGACGTCCCAAGCTCCCTAGCCGATCTCCACTTACTCCCGAGCCATCCCCAGGCCATTATCAGCCCCACATGTGCCATCCAACCTCTCGCCGAAGCTCCCCCATGTCTCGACGCTGGTGACACGCCACAGCCACCCACAGGTAACGACTTTCCCCCAGACATCTAAAGGAGTAGCTTGTATTATTTTTTATCGCTTCGGCATTGTTTTGTTTCGAGTTTTGCTTCCATTCGTTGCATCTTGTTATTTCTCCTCGTCGACAGTTGGCCTGCGTCAGTGTGAGGCTTTGGTCCCTGAGCACTCAGCTTGACCCATCTTGATGGCACCTCTCCTCCTCCTCTTGCTCCCCAAAGCCACCAAGTTGATCTCTAGGCCGGAACCACCTGAGGAGGCTCATCGGAGGGAAGTCAACACTACTGCTGGTGATGGAGGTGGGGAAGAGGACTCATCACATTTTTGTTAGTTTTTTGCATCCTCATCATGCCATGGTAGTTCCCTCCAGCTCCCGGACAAACCTCCTCGTCCAGTGATGCCTTGTTTTCTAGGGGAGGTGATGAAGGAGGAAGGTCTAGCCCCTGTTCTACTTGCACGCCTCAATAGCGTGCCTTATATGCATGTGTCGGACAGGGCCTAGATGGGGCCGGACCTGGCCAAGCTAGGGCCATACCTCCCCTGTTTTAGGTCACCTTGCATGTTTACTTCATTGGTATGGTTTTACTCCCTGCTTTGCCCATATCCCTTGTTTTACTTGAGTGTTCCTTGATGAAGTGGTTTTCCTCGATTCTTAGCCCATATCTTAATACTCATTTACATTGCATTTCTTGTGCACCTGGGATCATGGCATGATGGCAAATATCCATGGCACCTCTGGGTGGCACGTCGTGGCTACGTGAGTAACTTACGTGTAGCACATGCGCATGTCATCTAGGGGTGAAATCTGGCACAGCTTAGCCATTGGTCCCACTACACTTGCATCCTTTGTTTTTGTTTTATGTTCCTGTTTTGATTGCACTTAGTTTTCAGCTTGGCTTGTTTCCTTAGCTCTACGATTTATTTCTCTTGCATCATCCATGTGACCACATCAATTGGCAATCAAGTGCCTACATTTCCATGCATGCGAGCAAAATTCCAAGAAAGTCTGACTCATCGGGCTTATGGGGGTGCCTAACACTTTCTTCGTACGTAATAGGAGTCCTTACCCTTTCTTTGGTTCGCAATGATCCATGTGTCGAATCCATTTGGCATGAGTCATCTATTATTTTGCATTCGATTTTGAGTTCTGGTTTTTCGATACAGTTTTCCTCGTCTTCCCATTTTGAATAGACTAGGTGACAGCTCCTTTTTTTTTATCCTCATATTGTTTTTCAGGTGTTTTTGAGTTGACTTCCCATCCTCGGATTCTCTGTGGCCTTACTGGTCCCCATGTGGTTCCGAACTCTTGGGAGCGCGGTTCCCCTCCATCGACATGGTCACAATACCATGTCAACCGATTTGAGCCGATTAATTTCATTGCCACCCTTGAGCGCGTCAACCATCTGGCCGTTCATAATAATCCCCGTTTGATGGTCGATAACTTGTGTTGCAAGTGGGGATACAAGAATGGAACCCCCCTTGGGCGATACTACCAAGGAATCGCCGAGCCAATTGAGGTGGAAGAGTGGAGAGAACGTGAAGGATTGGGATATGTGCATCAGTTCCAAAAGAACAGGCATCTTGGATCCAAATTAGAGCCCGTTTACAGTCTTAGTGATGCAGCCACTAGCTATTTGGATTCATTCAGAAGATTCTTATATGGAGAATGATCAGTTAGAGTCAGAGTAGCGCATTGAGCAGATCCGTCAGCAGTTTCATAATTGTGTAGTTTTGTTAGAGTCAGAACAGTCAGCAGTGTGTCAGGCAACAACAGTGCAAGACCTTGTTCAGAAGGCAGACTCAGAGAACGACTTGACAGATGACATAGTTGGAGACTTAGATATTTGTTCCACGAATAGTTGAAAGTGCTCGCAGAGGATTTAGCGGAGCACAACAAACTCAGGAAAGGAAAATAAGTTGTTTCAGAATCACAGTCAGAATCACCAGTACCACCACAGAACCAAGTTTCCGTTATGGTCCTTCAAGAGTCAGACAAAGTGTGTGCTAGACCAATGAAGTTAATCTCCCAACAGCTGGTAGGTGGGTTTAGCTGGTACTGGCAACCCAAGCCTCACCTCAGGGGTGAGGAGTAAAAAAAAAGACCCTGAAATAGGCTTAGGAAGCAGTACAAGCGGCAATAATCTCATCAGTCAGCAGCAGGACAACCGCTAGCAAGCAACATCTTTTGTAAATATTATGGAAAATACAAAAAAAATCTGATAACCCCGAAAACACAAAAAAAAAATGAAAATCTTAAAAACAAAAATCAAAAAATGTAAATAGAGATGCATCAACCTCAGAAGTAGGGAGCCCCAAGTCCTCACTTGGCCTAGGCAGTCGGATTGCAAAAGAGGTCGCACTGTGTCACTACAAGAATACAAAAATCACTGTGACCGTCATGAAGTGCTATTAGGGGACAAAATTAGAGGAAATCCTCTCGGTCGATATTACAGATCCAACATTTGAGCAAGAAATTGTATCTGAGCTCATTGCTTATGAAGAGTAAGATGAGGCTGACGAGGTAGATGGTGCAAATGCCAAAGATGATGATAATGTGCTCTCACAATTTCAACCTCATGACAATGACCCAAAGGGGCCTAATTTACATGTGGAGGAAGAGATAGAGCTTATCAACATCGACACAGCAGAAGATGTTAAAGAAACACGCATCAGTGTCAAGCTATCACCACAAGCAAAGGCAGAATTTATAGCCTTCTTAAAAGAATATGTGGATGTCTTTGCATGGAGATTCGATGACATGGTTGGCTTAGACATAGAGGTGGTGGTACACACATTACCACTAAAATCAAATTCAAAGCCAGTCAAGCAGAAACATTGTAGATGGTGACCTCAGTGGTTGTTGAAACTTAAGGAGGAAATCATGAAACAACATAAAGTCAATTTCCTCAAGGTCGTCCTATATCCTGAGTGGCTCGCAAATGTGGTGCCAGTGCTGAAGAAAGACGGGCGGGTTCGCATGTGCATAGATTGCCGAGATCTCAGCAAGGCAAGCCCCAAGGATGACTTCCCACTTCCCCACATTGATATTCTAGTTGACAATACAGTAGGGCATAAAATGTTATCATTTATGGACGAATTCTTAGGATACAACCAGATCAGAATGGCAGAAGAAGACATGGAGAAGACATCTTTCATCACCCCTTAGGGAGTCTTCTGCTATAGGATAATGCCATTTGCAATGAAGAATGCAAGCACAACATATCAAAGGGCCATGACAGCATTATTCCACGATCTCATGCACCAAGAAGTTGAAGTGTATGTCGATGACATGATCGCCAAGTCCAAAGAGCCTGAGGATCATATCTCCTGCCTAAGGAAGTTGTTTGACCGTCTGAGTAAGTATAAGCTTTGCTCAACCCCAACAAATGCGTATTCGGGGTATCCTCTGGAAAGCTCTTTTGATACATCATTAGTCAGAGAGGAATAGAGGTGGATCCTTACAAAACCAGAGCTATTATTGACATGCCTCCCCCCACCACTGAAAATAAAGTTCGAGGATTGTTGGGGCGATTACAGTATATCATCCGATTCATAGCACAACTCACTCTCATTTGCGAGCCGATCTTCAAGCTCCTGAGGAAAAATGCATAGATACATTGGAACGACGAATGCCAAGTGGCCTTTGACAAGACCAAGTAGCTTCTGGCGAAACCTCCTGTCTTAGTTCCTCCTACACTAGGATGGCCTTTGCTATTATATCTCTCAACCACACAGCACTCCATGGGGGTAGTTTTAGGCCAGCACGATGAATTAGGGTGTAAGGAGAGGGCAATCTATTATCTCAACAAGAAGTTCAATGACTGCGAGGTCAAATACAACACCATAGAAAAAGTTTGCTTATCCTTGGTGTGGACCACTCAGTGTTTCAGGCACTACAAGATGGCATATCTAGTCTTGCTATTATGTCACCATGATCCTATCAAGTACCTGTTCTAGAAGTCAACCTTAGTAGGCAGATGTGTCAAGTGGCAGGTTATGTTGTCACAATATGACATTACCTTCATGACACAGAAGTCGAAGAAAGGACAGGCGATAGCGGATCATTTGGCTGACTTGCCTTTGCCAGAGTATTAACCGCTGCAAACACAATTTCCCGATGAAGACATCCTATTTGCAATGGGTGATGTAGAGTCAGATAGCCCTATGGGTGAGCATCAATGGTGTCTATACTTTGATGGAGCATTCAATAAAAGGGGAAGAGGCATTGGTGCAGTTTTAGCAACACCACAGGAACAGCTAATTCCTTTTGTGAGGAAATTGGCATTTGAATGCACCAACAATGAAGTTGAATTCCAGGCATGCATCCTGGGATTACAGGTGGTACTAGAACAAGGTGTCCGAGAGCTTCGAGTATATGGGGATGCAATGCTGGTCATTTCACAGATTAATGGCGATTGGAGAACTAATGACCAGAAACTTGTGTTATATCATGAGCATTTGCTGAAGTTGGTTGACGAGTTCAAAGAGGTCAAATTCTCTTTCATGAAGTGGGCCAAGAACGTGTATGTAGATGCATTAGCAACCCTAGCATCATGGCTATCGCTGGTAGAGGCCCACGCGACAGATATTTCACTAACCTGCATAGAGTGACCTGCACATTGTATGCACATCCAAGAAGCAGAACTGACAGCAGAATTGCCCTGGTATCATGGTATCAAAGTTTTCCTGGAAGTCGGTGAATTCCCATCCAGCATCTCCGCAACAGATAAAGAGACCTTGATACGATTGGCGTCCAAATATGTACTTGGAGCAGGGCACCTATATAGAAGATCCTACAACCAAATGCTCCTTAGATGTGTGGATACAAAAGAGGTAGATATATTGATGCTAAAAGTTCACATATGAATGGAGTGCTCTTGGCCAAGAAAATCATGTTGCAGGGTTATTTGTGGTCCACTATGGAAACAAACTATTGCCGATTTATGCGCAAATGTCACAATTGCCAGGTACACAGTAACTTCATACATGCTCCCCCACAACAACTGCATAGCATGTCATCACCTTGGCCTTTTTCTACTCGGGGAATTTATGTTATCAAGGCAATACATCCAGCTGCATCTAATGGGCATCGGTACGTTCTTGTGGCCATCGATTACTTCACAAAGTGGGTTGAGGTGGCATCATACAAAATAGTTACCGCAACAGCTACATAAAAATTCATTAAGAATAATATCATTGCCAGATATGGGGTTCCACCTGCAATCATATCAGATAACAGAATGAGCTTCATAGCAAGGAGCATTGAGGACTATCTTCAAAGATACAAAATCAAACACCACAGATCCTCTCCTTATCGGTCGTAAATGAATGGTGCCGTCGAATCAGTTAATAAGAACCTGATCAAGATTTTGAAGAAGATGGCTGAAACTCACAAGGTCTGGCATGAGAAGCTTCCCTATGCACTATAGGCTTACAAGACATCAGTATGAACATCAACAGGAGCAACACCATATTCACTTGTCTATGGCATGGAAGCAGTTCTCCCTTTTGAAGTGGAAATTCCGTCACTCAGAATTTTGAAAGAAGATGAACTAGATGAGGTAGAATGGGTCCAAGACCGCTGTGTTCAGCTAGACTTGATTGACAAGCATAGATTACAAGCCTTGCACCATGCCCAATGTTACCAAAAGCAAATGGCCCGAGTGTATCAGAAGAGAGTTCGACCAAGAAATTTTGTGTTAGGTGATTTAGTTTTGCGCGCCATTCACCTACCTGATGCTCGAGGGAAGTTCAGACTCAAATGGTGTGGACCATTCATTGTGAAAGAAGCCTTGTCTGGAGGCATAGTCATTCTTGAGGATATGGATCATGGGGAACAGTCAGAGCTTGTCAATGCATCTTACCTAAAGAAGTACTACCAGTGATTTTCCGCCACTCTCGGGCCTTGCAAAGCATAACGTTACGGATCATGCATCTCTATGTTTCTTGCTTTAGCAATTTTGCGTTTTAGGTTATTGCATCCACGCATCACACAAGTTGTATCATATGCATTGTACTTACTTTCTTTTGCAATGTAGTCATAATAGGAAGCATTAGCATAATCATTGCCTAATGAGGAAAATTGGAAGGTCAGCCTACTTAGGAAGAGTTTTGATCCTCCTCATGTGTTACTACCTATGTGACCTAGGAGGTGAGGGAGAAACAATTTGCAGGGAATTGGACGAAATGTACAAATTCCCAAGGGGCCTACACTTCAAGAGTGAGAGTGTGAGCAAAGGAAAATAAATAATTATCGGAGACTAAAGAAATAAGAAGATAGAAGATGAAGACAGAAGTCAGCTCCAATGAGACAAGCGTGTGGGACAACGTTATCCTATAACTCATCTTGGAGAGGAGTTGGAGCATACACCTACCAAGCCCATACTTCCAAAAGGACTAGCCACCCCTTAAGTTAAAATTGAAAAAGAAGAGAGCAGCCACCTCCCCAGCCTAGGTGTTTATTACCTCCAAGTAGGGATAGTGTAAGCCAACATGCCTTTGAGGGAGTAAAAGAAAAATGAATTATTGAAAAAAAAAGGAGGTGTAGGGACCTAAGTGTTTGGCATGGAGCCTGTTTTATCTCAAAAGTCCATTGATTGAGTGAGAGCCACCATAAACCCAGGGATCCTGTTAGTGCTAGGTGAGTTGAGGACATTCTAGTTTCGTGTAGCAGACAATAAAGGCTTCCTTCACGCCTAGGGCACCAATATCTTCTGTACATAGTACATAAATCTTGCTTCCATCCTACATAAGTCTTGTATAAATCACTTGACATTCAACATCTTAAATCGCATCTCTTTTATATTTTGCATCACTTTGCAAAGCATTTGCCCATGTTCCAACTAGGGGCATGCTAGCTGCCTTTCGAGTTGGAATATTGGCAAACAGGGAAGCTTCAACCAGGGGTATGTTAACTGCTCTTTGGTCAGAAATAGGTCTTTGACTAGGGACATGCCAGCTACCTTTCTAAGTCAAGAAGATCACCGGGATAGTGCTACTATTAGGAGCATGCAGGCCAACACAAGCTGCTTGTTATAAAGAGCATAGATTGAATTCATTGCTAAGACAGACCAAATCAGGCTTAGGAATGATACATTGTGAAACAAGTCTGTCCCTTTATTATAGTTCATCAGTTGTACAAAAATTGCTCACTTGATTAAGAATACACAGGAAATTCATAGTAGTGGATCCTCAAGTTACAATCAGTTGATTCTTTCTCTTTTTGAGCTGCTAGCTCCTATAGATGAAGTGTCACCAGGAGGAAGTTCATTTATAGGCCAAGTTTCTTGAATTTCGACCTCGTATTCTGCTTTGCAACCTAAATCTTCAGTAATGGCAAGACCAGAAGATAGAATGCCACCACGCATCAAGCAAGCTAACTCAAGGCTTGTCGCATTAGAACCGAGTGCGTACCCTTTGAAGCGGTCAGGCATGGGGCTTTGCTCAATCGAATCTTGGCAAAAGGCAAATTGGTGTAGAAGACGGATAAGATGATATTCCACACCACCCGTAAGTCCCGGGAGGATAACTAGTTGTATGTTGCTGTCGCTGAAGAAGATAGTGAACGGCTTCACAGTTGTAAACAGAATGTGCCAGATTACAATATTCTCAATAAGGTTCCACAATCTCTCACATATTTCATAGACACTAGGAAGGGTGCGTAAATGATTGGTGCGACTATAAGAGTCAAAGATAGAATGTTGGGGGCATAGGACTTCTACCCTTACATGAGCAGCAAGCCAAGTCTATCAGAAAAGAAGCAGAGTACAGTTAGATAAGCACAGTGAATCACTTGAATAACAATATTAGCTTACTTGCACCAAGGCGCTGCAATGATGAAAATCCTGGGAGGCTTCAATGCCCAGTCCAAGCCAAGGTATGTCTTTGCTAGAAGAATGGGGGCGAGGTCAATTTGATGAGTGATCACTGCTAGTGCTACCTCTGCGACCTCAATGGCAACTGTCATCCGACCGTGATTGAAGATGAGCTCTCCAAGGAAGCGTACTATGATGCCACGAAGCCATAAGCTACCTACCGATACACGATTACTGGTAGTCGTGTCAAAATAATCTAGACGCAGCATTGGAGTTGACCCATCCTTGCAAATGAGGCTTTTCTCGCAAGCATTTCAGGATAAGCTCGTCAGTTGGCTCCGAACAGAAGAGTAATTATCACGGCGCATAAAGACGGGTGGAGACATGTATGTCGATAGGCCGCAGATCTGTCAGATTTCTTCCAGGGTAGGAGTTAGTTCTATCTGCCCAAAGCGGAATACATGGAAAGCAGGTTTCCAAAATCTAACAACAACACATAGCAAATGCCAGTTCACCTCTACCTTGGCATTGTTCAACAATGAAGAGGATATGCCCCAAACCCGCAGTTGCTCACGATCCTCAACAGTTAGTGCACCAATCCATGTTTGCAACACATCGGAGCAGTGCTTTGGTGTCACCATGGTCGGATATCCCTGCATGGAAATTATGAAGATATATCTTATATCAAAACATAGCGGGAATGAGAAGAGAGAAGCCATATGACAAAAGGATTTCCCGTGCTGGGGAGGATCAAACAAATATGAGCAAATTAAAAGAATGATGAAAATCAGAACATGTAGCCTTGTCCCCCTTGCAAAATATGAGAAAATATGAGCAAATCTAAAGAATGATGAAAAATCAGAACATATAGTTTCTTCCCTTTGCAAAATTTGAAGCATGATGAAAAATCAGTATATGTACTCTTTTTGCTTTGCAAAATATGAGAAAATATAAAGAAAGATGAAAATCAGAACCTGTAGCCTTTTCCCCTTTGCAATATATGAGAAAATATGAGCAAATCTGAAGAACGATGAAAAATCAAAACATATAGTTTCTTCTCTTTGCAAAAGTTGAAGCATGATGAAAAATTTGTATATGTAATCTTTTTCCTTCGCAAAATATGAAAGAATATGAGCAACAATGATCACATCAAATGAAAGGAACAGCATGTGAATCCATGTAAGTGCAAGAACTCTCTTAAAGAGGATTTTCTATGTCATATCAAAGAGATTGGGCAGGAAGACATGCCATTGCAAGCGAAGGAAGAGTGTAACCAGCGTCGGGAGGGCAAAAGCAAAGCCTAAAGGATTTTTGAGGGCTAGAGAATGGTGTTAGTAGCAGAACAAGGATTGGATTTCGTAGAAAAATACAAAATAATATAGAACGGAAAAAGGAGATGTAGCAGAAAAGGAAAGCACTCTAGCGTTCTGAACAGAGTGCACATAGCAAGCACACATAGCAGGCGCACATACCAGGCGCACTAAGCAGGTGCATATACCTAGCGCACCAACCAAGTGCACATCATAGGCGCACCACAATACAGACAGCAAACAGAACCTGCACATATAATTGGCAAACCAACTAGGCGCACATACCAGGCGCACATTATAGGCACACATCATAGGTGCACCACAATACAGACAGCAAACAGAACCTGCTCTAAAAAATCAAGCTCGCCCAAACCGGTGCTATTCTTCAAGACCTACATAGAAGCATGCATCTCACACACAAGTAGGTACCCAGGAAAAGGGTTGCAGTCCAAAGCCAGTTTACATACACAATTGAAGCACAAATTATATTGTTCACATACATAATTACAAGCAGAGTACAGTTACATCATTCGTTCACAAATAACAACAAACGAAAGCTGAGCTTAAACAAGGGGATCTGCTACTCCTCGTCAGAAGCTCCCTCTTGGGCACTCTTCGCCATAAGTTGAGCCCCCCTTCATGCTATCTGGCATGAATACTGGGCAGTAGCAACAGACGAAGAGCAGGTGGTAGAACTAAGGACCGTTTGTGAAACCTTAGTGTCGAAGTGGTTCTCCTCAGACATTTCTAAGGTGAATTCCCCATTGGTTGCGACGTTCACCTCATCGGCTAGGTAGTCCTGCTGAAAAATCACCAAAAGTAAGTCAGATTTGCAATAATGCCGAGGTACATCTTATTAAAGGAAAAAGGTGGAAAGAAGTTACCCATATAATGTTTTGCCACCGTAGTTCCGGTATGACTTTGCAAAGTGGTCAAGTGAACTTATGGCATAAAAAAAATGAAATATACAAGCAGAAATAAAGGCTAGCATACCCATTTCTGCTTGATGTCCTGATAAAAGGAGGCGAACCGCTCTTCGAAGCCCTGTAGAAGCAAAACAAAGCATGTGTTACATTAGATTTTTATGTGGAGCAACTTTATTTAAGCAGAAAATATATTGCTTTTACCTTAGCCTAGTCGGAAGCATACCACATGTCGTGCTGGCTGTCACTGTAATGCCCCGATCTCGGGCATGCTACTGAATCACAGTATCATAAGCAAAATTACACTAATTACAGAAACATTAAATAACTGTAACTAAGGCTCACCTTCAGGATCTCAATGTGCGGTTAGAAGCTCCGACTCCTACACCAGAACTCGATTGCATGCGATCTACACCTGAAAACCAAACAAAGCACGCGTGAGTGACATCTGAGTCATTCAGTACGCGCCCCAAACACAAAACCACAAAACTCTTTTTTAAAACCGTTAAAACTCCGCTTTAATTTTCAAAGTTGATTTTACTCAAGATTCGGTGGATTTACAAAGGTTTTAGTATATGGCTTTTATTTGAGTTTTCTGCACTGACTGTATAGGGGTCAGGCAGTTTTCAATGGTGAGAATCATTGGCGAATTCTCCTAACGGAAATCAATGGTAGATTCCACTGGCAAAAGTAGCTAGTGAATCCAAGTGGTGGTTTTCACTAGCGAAAATGTCTAGCGAATCCAGCATTTTCAGTAACATAGACTCTATTTTTAGTAATTGTGCTTTGATTTAGATGTGAATAAAATCCTATTATTACATGTGGACTGATGAATGATTAAATGCATGAGATCATGAAAAACCATGATGGTAATAACAAATGTGAAATAAAGTGTAATGAAAATAATTTCCTAAAACAAGTAGGAAATGCCTAGAAATGGTTATGAATCAATAAATGGATGAATAGTGCGATCATGGTTAGTGAGGACCATGAATGTGAAAATAGATGATAGAAAACGAGTTTTGATAATGATTTTGAAAGTAATTTAAAAGAGTTTTAAAGGAAGCCGTATATGTTTTAAATGATTTGTTGAGATTTATAGGAACCACATAAATACCTATTGGCTGTACCGACAAGGGGTAGTGAGACCTCTAAGTGGTTGAGGACGGGTCTAGGATGTGGTTGCCGAGTTGGTCCAAGAGGAGAGCCTCGTGACTATGTGTAGTTGTAGTACTGTAGGGCCCAAGAGATGATAAACCCAGGGATCCTTCAGTGCAGGTGTTGGTCGAGTCTAGGGTTAGAGTCCCCAAGTACTCAGACACCCAGGGGCGTCACAGAGTAGGCGCACTACGTACTAGTACCAGTGAGGGTACGCTACTTTGAGGTTACGGCCGGGGCAGTTGAACTCCTGCAAGGGGTGGTTCACTGTGACACTGCAGTGTGACGGGGATGGAGCCTCGCCAACTGCTTGTGGCTAGGTTGATCACCTGTGGTTATGGGGATATAACAGGTTTTTGAGATAGATTGAGATTTGTGTATTTGCTAGCTTCCAGCCTTGTTTTGTGTGGCTTGATATATGAGATGATTTGTGTTTTGGTTGGATTCTAGGCGGGAAAAATGGCTTCCTGAAATGTATAAAGTGATTTGAAAATGAGCATGAGATTTTAAAAGAAAATGACAAAAGAGTTTTGAAAAGTCAAGATATATGAATGAACTATCTCCGATTGCATGTTTTGGCTTTTCAAGAATTGTGTTTTTCCTCACGATTGTTGGTAACAGCTTAGGCTTGTTGGTTTTTGTGTGTGTTTTGGGGCACGTACTGGGAGACGTTGACGTCACTCACGCGTGGTTTTAAATTATTTTGTTTCAAGTACATGGTTGGAGGTGCAGCTTAGCTCTGGTTTAAGATTTCAAGGTCACTTAGCCACACACAGGTCTGAGTTTTGTTTGGAAATTATTATTTAATTATTTATTTCTGTTGAATTAGATTTAAATAAATCTTTTGGGTAGTGTGACCATGCTGGTGGAACCCTGCACGACTCTCCTAGGTGCGTGGAAGTACACGAGGAGTCTTGATACGGTCACGGCGAAGATGGTGAATCCGGAGAAGAAGACTAGGCTCAGAAACACCAAGGAAAGATAAGAAAAGGATAAAGAAAGGAGTCGCCACCTAGCCTTTTAATGGAAAGACGAGGAAAACCAAATACAAAGGAAAAAATCAAAAGAAATCAAGGTGAAGAAAACATATGCATGCTTCGTGCCTAATGGATGCAACACTTGGCCATTACGGGCCAAAGAAAGGGTAAGGATTCTTGTTACGCATGGGGAAGGGGTTAGCCACCCCCATCCGCCCGAGGAACTTGGTCTTTCTAGGTTTCTTGCTTGCTTATGGTCTATTGTGTGTATACTTGTCTACTCGGAATACACATGCTCAAGGTGACTGTGAAAACATGTCAAATCAAAGAGAAGAAATGAATAAAAGGAAAAAAAGATAATCCAAGGGACAATGTAGGCTTTGCAAATGCCACTTTACTATACGCTCGTGGGTGATGAGAAAAATCGTGAAAATCGGGAATACTCGGAAAGCATCATGCAAATCAGCGGAAACTTGAAGCAATTCGAGAAAATCAAATTGGGGAAAATAATCCTCATTCGAGTCAATGTCGGCATCGTTAAGCCTGTTAATGTACGCCCTCGGGTGATGGAAATCCAAGTTGAATCAAAATTGTGAAAGTCAGAAAAAACCTGAGAAACGATGTGAAAATTGAGTTTGAAACGAGTTGGAAATGTGTGCATGATGCAAGGAAGAAGGCATGAGAAAAAATGCATGAAAAAGGGGAACAAAATGTACAAAATGCATGTGTAAGTAAAAAGTGTAAATTCTAGGGACTTTTGTGCAAAATTCTCAAATTCTGAATGAAGGCTGAAATTCTATGGCTAAATCATCAAAAATACATAAAAAACACACTTTATGTAAATTTGAAGAAATTAGGGGTCAAATGTGCAAAACTGTGCATTTTTGGTCAAATTCAAGATTCCTAGGGTTCAATATGCAATTTCATTAGTAAAACATGTGTTTAAAAATATTCTGAAGTAATTCAAGATTAAATGTGCAAGATAAAGAGTTTATGTTTGAAAACAGGAAGTTCCAGGGACTGATCTGCAAATTTGCCCTAAAAACATGCATTCAGTGTAAAGTTTGTGAAGTTCAGGGTTGAAAATGCAATTTTTGACCACATCTGTGTAAATATTTAAATTCCCAAGATTTAATTTGAAATTATGCCAAAAAATTATGCATTCAGAATAGTTTTAACAAAGTTCAAGGTTTTTTGTGCAAAATGTTGGACTTAAAATGAAGGAAAAGTTAATCAGAGGGTTTATGTCAAAATTTTAAGCTTGGAAAACATTAATAAAGATTTATAGGGGTTCCCTTGCAATTTTCCAAAACAAATATTATAAAAATGATTTAAAAACTAGTGTAGGGACCTAAATGCAAGAAATAAGGACCTATATGCAAGAAAAGAAAAAGCTCAGAAGTTTTTCTAAAAACTATTTAAAGGAAACCTCGACGGTCGCCAGTGGCTGACTTCGCTGACGACGATTGCCTAAGGAGGCCATCAAGGGCTTCCCCGACGCCCGATCATGTATCTGTCCCCTAGAAAAGCAAGGAGGAGGCAGGATGGAGTGATCCATCGACTCTGATGAGGGATCGAGCGGCCAACTTCCTCTCCCCACCTCGCTCGTCAGTGTCACTGTTCCAACGTCAAGCTCTAGAAGGTAGGCATTACTGGAGGCAATAGTGCGGCGATCCGAGGCTTCCAGTAGGTCAAGGAGAAGAAGGGGAAGATGTGCTGGTGCATGGACGTGAGGGAGATCGTGTGAGTGCCTCTCCCGATCCATCACACCGTCGACTCTCGTTTTCTCCGACGAGCTTGTTTGGGGTGGTTGTTCAGGGCTCGAAATGAGGTCCTGGTTGCTTCAGAGTGTTGGGGGAGATCAAAGGACCATGTCTCGGGGATCGAAGAGGTGCTGCGAAGAGCGGAGCGTTCGGCTGTGCTTCACTGCAAGTCGTATTCTCCAGCGACGGTGAGTGTTGCGAACAGCGATCTGCTCTTGGTGACTTCTTGAGAGGTCGTCGCTGCGCTCTAGTAGGTGGAAGAGCACGAGGGGAAGAATCCTACTTACCTCACACCCTTGGGGACCTCGAACTGCCCTGTGAATCCTCTCCCCACCTAGCTTGTCGGAAAACAGCCTGACGGCCAACCAGGTTCGAAATTCTGGCCAGAGAACCTCCTTCCTCTACTGGAACGACTCCAGGGAGGTAGAGGAAGGCCCAGGGGAAGAAATGAAAGATAAATGAGCTTTGAACAGTGACTTACCTGAGTTGGCAGTGGAGGAGATCGTCAAAGACCGCCAGAGCTCGCCGGAGAGATGGTCGGCGTTGCTTGATCTTGAATTCTTTCTCTCTCCAAGCTTTTCCTTTGATCTGAGACCTCTCTTGTTGCTCTGATTGAGACAAAATTCCTTGATGGCTCTCCTCTCAATTTTCCCACGTTTTTTCTCTCCTTTTTTCCCCCCTTTTTTCCCTTGCAAATGGGGGTATTTATAGGCTTGCAATGGCTAGGTAGCTTGTTATGGTTAGAGTGGGAAGTGGTTAAGGTCGAGTGGGAAGTGGTTAAGGTTGTTAAGATGGAGTGGGAAGTGGTTAAGGTTGTTAAGCTGAAGTGAGAAGTAGTTAGGGTTGTTAAGGTGAAGTAGGAAGTAGTTATAGATTGTTAGGGTTTGAGATTTGGGTTTAAGGTTTAATTTAGGGTTTAATTTAGGGTTTTGAACTAATCCTTGGGTTTTGGATTAATTCTATGGTTTTGGATTAGGTTTTGGATTTTATTTAGGATTTTGAATTAATCGTACGGTTTTGGATTAATTCTAGGGTTTTGGATTTGTTTTAAGACTTTATTAAGGGTTTTGAACTAATCCTAGGGTTTTGGATTAATTCTAGGGTTTTGGATTTGTTTTAGGATTTTATTGAGGGTTTTGAACTAATCCTTAAGTTTTGGATTAATTCTAGGGTTTTGGATTTGTTTTAAGATTTTATTTAGGGTTTTGAACTAATCCTAGGGTTTTGGATTACTTCTAGGGCTTTGGATTATTTTTAGAATTAATTTTAGGGTTTTGGATTAAGTTTTGAATTAGGTTTAAGATTTTGAATTTGATTTTGGTTAGTTTTAGGATTAAGGTCTAATTGCAAGCATATGGGGTGTCTACAGATGTATTTCCCTGAGCGAGGTTGGAGGACAAATGGAGCAGAGACCGATGCTGAGGGTTGACAAAGACACCCCGCTCCCCTCTTGTAAGGAAAAAGGAACAAGAGAAGGATACCACTGCTTAGAGTTGATGAAGACACTTTGCCCGAAGCTGCAAGAAAGAGTTAGCTACTAGCAACCAGCTACTTAGTTGGTGGATGCACCGGAAGTCCTATCCTGCCTCCCATAACGCCACAGTCGAAGCCAAAATCACAGAAACTAATGCTAATGACAAATTCTAACACCAAACACCAGTGTTAATGTTGAGATGACTACGACTGCTAATCAATAATGATGAATGCCACAAGTTGATTATGATGTACTACTAAATAATGCATGTTGTGCAGGATGACAAGTTGACGACCAATCATATCCTAAAGGACATGACTGGTTATCACACCTATTAAGAAAAGCGTCGAACAAGACTCACGGTGCTTGCCGACCGAAAAGTGACCGGTTACGGGGGTCATCCGGGTAGTTCGGGCTACCAGCCCAAAAGGAGGGAAGGAACAAGGCGAGTGGGGAATCCATCGGGCACTATAAGCATTGCCTGGGTTGTAACGCCATAATCCCGGACACGCTACCAAAACACAGTATCAAGCATAATTACACTAATTACAGAAACATTAAATAACTGTAACTAAGGCTCAAATTCAGGATCACAATGTGCGGCTAAAAACTCCAACTCCTGCACCAGAACTCGGCTGCACGCGGTTCGCACCTAAAAACCAAATAAGCACGCGTGAGTGACATCTAAGTCACCCAGTACGCGCCTCAAACATACAAGCCACAAAATCTCAGCAAAACCATAAAAACTAATTTCTTTTATTTTTTTCAAAACTTGGTTTCCTTTTGAAAATCCTCTTTCCGTTTTATTGGAAATCATTTGGGAATTCAATCCCAAATACATGCTCTTTTCAAAAGCCATTTTTCTTTTCTTTTCTCAAAACATTTGGAAACTCATTCCAAAACCACCTTTTCTTTCAAAACCATACCTTTGCATTTTCTTTAGAAACCTTTGGAATTCATTTTCCAAAACATATACTTTTTCAAAACTTAGGATCTCTTCCCAAAATCACATTTTCAAATTTCATGTCTCTGACCAGATCCAGCCTAAAACACAATGCCTCACGGGCTCAAAACCAAATCATAAATACAGGCTGGCAACTGGTAAAACATCATCATTATTTCATTTCAGGATTTTAAGACTATTTCATCAGTCCAATCCTGACCAAATCACATTTCTTTTTCATTATTCATTTCCACTTTTCTTTACTATTGTTACCTTGATCAGGGGTAACCAAGCACACAAGCAGTATGCTCTACCTTCCTGCATTGCCGCGGTGAAATTCCCTGTGCGGGTTGTCACCACCACGACCAACTGGCCTCAATTTCATTTTCATTTGTGCACAGGAATACGTCTTTGTTTGACGTCCCATCAGTGACCTGAACAATTAGGTCCAATGACCCAAGCTCAGCCTACACCTTCGGTGACCCGAACAATTAGGCTCAAAAACCTAGGCTCAGCCTACACCGTCATGAGCTCGGTGACCCGAACAACTAGGTACAATGACCTAGGCTCAGCCTACACCGTCGGTGACCCGAACAACTAGGTATGAAAGCCCGGGCTCAGTCTACACCGTCTCAAGCTCGGCAACTACATTATTAGTGTTCCATTTCAAAACTCTTTGAATTTTCTTTTCAAAACCATTTTCCATTTCATTCTTTTCGTTGTAGGACTCTATCTCTTTGCAACCCTTGACCCTCCATTGGGGGATCAACTCAAGCCATGAAAACTATGCTTAAAATCATAAATTGGGTCTCATGCCCAAAACCACACAAAATCATCCTTTTCATTCATTTATGGGATCAAAACCCAAAATCACGCCCAAATCTATTTATTTGGGTTCCACATTCCTCCACGTCATTACATGGGGAAAACATCATCAACACATGCTCAAATTGCCATTTATCCTTCATTTAAATTCAAATTTATGCATACTAGATTAAGGGCAAAAACTGTAGACCGAATCATTTAAATTCATATTTATCCACTGAATCGATCGACTAGGTGTTTTCGGTCTGCCGATATCAGGTATCTGGCTAAACTGACAGAGATTCGGTATGCCGAATTCATTTCAGCATTCTGAATTGCCCGAAACCAGGGCACCTTTCCTATTTCGGATGATGGAAATCGCCCAAGGTGGGAGTCTCGATCGGACCCCCCAAACTCACATCAAAAATTACAAGTAAATCACGAGGTGTAGACCCTCGAGTCTACTTCAAACCCCTCAATCCATTCATGATTTCATCCACCATACAGTTCATACGAAAATCATAAGGGGAAGGGGCTCAAGAACAACTACTGTAGCCTTCAACCCCAAAAGTGCATTTCCCCCACAAAAACTAATCCTAACCGCATGATATCTATATTCTCATGCTATACAACACATTCCTACTCATTTCATGATTTTTCCATGCATTTATCTCAATTTTCATGCAATTAACCCATTGTTAATAAAACACTGGACGGAGGAAGGGAAAGGAGTCGCGTACCAAGCTCAGTCCTTTGGCGAGCCTCTCGCACTCTGGCGAACCTCCTCGCGCCCCGGCAAAGCCTCCTCTACCGGTGGAACACACGAGCGACTCACCACTTCCTCAATTGCGCGTCGTCGCTCTTCCTCTCCCTCTTCCTCCTTGCATCGTAGCTCCCCTCTTCCACGCAACTCTGCCTCTCTTATCCCCTCCTCCTCCCGCATCACACCTATCGCCCATCGCGTCAGAGATGATGGCGAGGCACGGGTCGCTGGATGGTGGTAGCACAGGCTGAGTAGGGTGAAGGGGAAGAAGACGGGTGTGTCATGGGCTCGTGAGTGCGAGAAGGAAAAAAGAAGAAAGAAAAGAGGAAAGATCGGGCACATAAACCGAGGCGACTGTGCATCCTCAAACGAAACTCCACATTAGTCCCAGATGACAAACAGGTGCACAAAAAGCCAACCACAAGCTCACACATTCAAGAAAATTTCAGATTATCCATTAATACACCGTTTAAGCAATATTACAATCAATTACATGGTTTACTAATAAAAATGGATATTCAGGCCCAGATGTCACATCCTACCCCCTTAAAAGAATTTCGTCCTCGAAATTCAGCTCTAATAAAACAAGTAGCGGAACTGTCTCTAGATGTTCACCTCGCGCTCCCAAGTAGCCTCTTCTGTACCATGGTGCTGCCACTGAACTAACACCAATGGAATCACTTTATTCCTGAGGACTTGCTCTTTCCTGTCTAGTATCTGAATTGCATTTTCAATCATAGACAAGTCCTCCCGTAGCTCCTCTGGCTGCATTGGCATCACCTGGGATGTATCAGCCAAACACTTCCTCAACATAGACACATGAAAGGTGTTGTGTACACCCGCCAACTCTGGAGGTAGATCTAGCCTGCATGCCACCTCACCAACCCTCTTGGTAATCTGGTACGGTCCGATATACCTAGGGCTCAACTTGGCTCTCTTACCGAACCGTGTCACACCTTTGGTTGGTGACACCTTCAGGAAAACGTAGTCTCCTACCTCGAATTCTAGAGGTCTCTGCCTCCTATCAGCATAGCTCTGCTGTTGGCTTTAGGCAGACAACAACCTCTTCCTGATCAAATCCACCTTGCCCTTGTACTGATGTACGATCTCGGGCCCAACTAACTACCTCTCACCCACCTCACTCTAGCAAGTGGGTGTCTTGCAGGGTTTGCCATACAATGCCTCGTATGGTGCCATACCAATACTAGCGTGGTAACTGTTATTATATGCAAACTCAATTAGAGGTAAATGATCCTTCCAGCTACCACCAAAGTCCAAGGCACAGGCACTCAGCATGTCTTCTAGTGTCTGGATGGTTTTCTCTGTTTGGCCATCCGTCTACGGGTGGAAAGCAGTGCTAAAATTCAACATTGTGCCAAAAACCTCTTGCAGAGCTCCCTAGAATCTCGATGTAAACCTCGTGTCTCTGTCAGACACAATAGACACTGGGACACCATGCAATCTCACAATCTCAGCCACATACAACTCTGGCAATTTTGCCAAAGGAAGATTCACCCTCATTGGCAAGAAATGTGCCAATTTTGTAAGGCGATCCACTATCA
>JAMKQA010000093.1:0-11902 GCA_024699735.1 Posidonia australis
TCATTAAAAACAACATATTTGCATGCATCATCTTACAAGTCATTTCCATGCATTTAATACATTTATCATGTATTTATCCATATTAATCATCATTTTTCAAAACATTACTCAAAATAGCTCAGGGTTCTGATTCGACATACCGAATTCTGTTTCGGTATGCCGAAATCCCCTGATTCGACATACCGAAGAATTTCGGTATTCCGAATCCCTGACAGGTTTATCAGTCCCCTGTTAGATCGATCGACCGAACTTCTCCGGTCGTCCGAATACACGACGCAGGGCACCACCTGGGAGTATTTCGGTATGCCGAATCCAATTCGGAATACCGTTTTCTGCGGTTGCAGAAAACTCCCCAGGTTACCGTCACCCCTTTCTCCCTAAGATGGGAGTAAGGATCAGACCCCTCATACATGCCACAAAAATTACCAATAAAACATGGAGTGTAGACCTCCAAGTCTACTTCAAAACCCCTCAATCAGATCATAAAACCAATAAGCATGCTGTTCTAACAAAAATCACAAAGGCATTAAGCCCAAACACAAACACTGTAGCATGCATCAAGGATACCCACGGAAATCTTACAAAACATTCGCGAATCAACATGATATCAACATAACCACATTATTCTTCTCATTCCCAACATTTTCCTCATTTTTGCGTGATTTTAACATCATTATCCATGATTTTCCTTTAAACCTAACATGCCTCAACCGAGGAAAGAAACAGAAGGAGGAACGCGTACCTGACACCGATGAGCTCCACGCGTGCTCGACGTGCTCTGGCGAGGCTTGATGCAAGCTCTGCTCAGCTCACTCAACCTCCTCTGGGTACGAAGTTCCTCTTGCACGCAACTCACCCCGGTCTCTCCTTCCCACGGCTTGCCGTTCCCCAACACAACCACTGCGCCTCCTCTTCACACCCCCGGAGCGCTTGCCATCCCGGAATCTCGCCGACATCCACCAGCTAGGCGTAGCTCTAGACGGAGGGGACGGAACGAGTAGCCTTCTTCCCCGCTAGGCTTCACGAGATGGGGAGAAGAGGATGCGGGTCACGGGGAAGAACGGGTGGCTCAAGTCACATGGGGGTTGCGTGCACAATAGCACAAACTTGGGTCCCAATAGCACAAACAGACCCATAAGCCAAGGAGCCACCCCGCAAGAGTGAACCAAGAGCACAAAACATAGGAAGAGACCACAGCCAACAAACACAATCTGGATTTACCATTAATAAACCACACACCAATAATTACAAGAAATTCCATGGTTTATATTAAATGGAAAAGCAAGGCACAGATGTTACAATAATCAGGAATATCCATAAATTTTATTAGATAATATGAGCAAGTTGGATTTCTACCATGTTCATCAGTCCATTCAGTGAAAACCTCCTTATCATTATCATATTTAAGTATTTCAAATGACTTCACAACCTGTATAAAAAAACACATACAATAAGGATCAAACAAATAATTTTTATTGATTATCAAAATAGTAAATAGTAATACAATATAAAATAGTGAAAATAGTACACATTAATACAAAAATTATTTTAAATATTTAAAACATTACTATTGGAAATGTAAAATATTAAAACAAAATGAAAAAAATATATCATGTCAATATATAACAAATTTTTTGTAATACATTCCATGCATTGTGTTGGTGTACAATTGTTATTGTTTGTCAACACATTAAATAGTAATACTGTACCAAATAGTAAATATAGTAAACAGTAATGCAACAATTATTGTTACTAAATCAAACATTACTACTAAAAATGTATAACACTTTAGAACAACTTGAAATTCCAAATCAGCTCAAAAAAAATTATAAATACTTTAATACATACCGTAGATGATGGTGGTGTGTTGTTACCTAAACAAACACCATGAACAGCAGCATCTTTAAGTTGTTCTTGAAACTCATGGAAAACAGATATAGTATAAAGAAAATATGCATGCTTCTCAATGTTAAGGTTATATACAAGACGTTGATTAAAATGTTTGTTACAACATAAAAACGATTGATAAGCAATATTATTGTACAATTAAAAAAATTGAATACATAAAATGTGTATTTAATTACTTATCCTTGTGGTCCTAATAGTTCTCCTTCTCCCTCATAGATTTCAAAGCACACTCAAATCTTACAACAAATTCTAACAAAGTGTTATATTCAATTGCACGACTTCTTTAAAAAGCATTCATTCTCTCACTCCCCTATGTTGTCTTCATGCCAGCACAAAAAATTTTAGAGAAAAATATCAGAACTCACTGACTCCTAATCCCATAAATATCACTCAACAATGTATTCTTTTGCACAATATTATCAACAATCCACTTATTCCATTCAATCTCAAATTGTTGACAACTTTGTGAACGTCAAATGATGTCATTAAATTTCATCATCTTTTCCTTCTTTTGTGACAAAGAACCAATCTTCATTGGTAGTTTCGAAAGAATGTGCCAACAACATAGACGATGGATTGTATCTAGTAATGATTCTTTCAACACAGCCTTCATCCCAAGATTTTGATCAGTTATTATCAAAGGTGGGGGTTTTCCTAAAAGAGAATACAATTGCAATTTAAAAAAAAACATTACAATGAGTCGTAATACAAAACCAAAATAGAAAAATTGAATAAAGTAATAATAATTACCTATTCAATCTTTAAAGCGGTCGAAAATCCAGACAAATGATTCCTTTGTCTCATTAATCAAAAATACAGAACCAAAATATATAGTTTGACGATGGTGATTAACACCACAAAAAGCAGCATATATCATCAAATACTGATAGGTTGTGAAAGTAGTGTCAAATGTAACTACATCCCTAAATTATTCATAATCCAGTCGAGATATGCCATTCACCCAAATACAATGTATTAACCTCCTTTCTTCATCAACTTTATAAATCATAAAAAAAACCTCACATCCTTAGACCTCATCAACTCAAAATGTTCAATGAACAAATGAACATCATATTCCTTGATTTCTTCCCTCTTGTCACATCTATGGTTATTAATATCTTGAATCATACAATCAAGTTTTTCTATACCACCACATTGTGCTGCAATATGTCGAGCTATTTGTGACGGTGTAAAAGCAACCATTGACATTACATCAATAAAACTTTGAATAGTAATGGGAATCTTCCTATTAACTTTGAGATAATGCCTCTCGAAAGGTGATGCTAAGCAATGATTGTGTTCTTCAACAAATTGATTAACATACCACTTCTTAATTTTGAAATCAAGTTTGAATGTAATTGAAGCCTTACAATCACATCTAAATGAACTAGATCACTGTTTACGAACCAGAGGTATAGAACCCTTCAAATAATTCTTACTGTCAACTGCTACATTTATTTCTT
The DNA here is from genome assembly GCA_024699735.1 of Posidonia australis. Taxonomy (NCBI): domain Eukaryota; kingdom Viridiplantae; phylum Streptophyta; class Magnoliopsida; order Alismatales; family Posidoniaceae; genus Posidonia; species Posidonia australis. The sequence continues at coordinate 3,372 of JAMKQA010000093.1, forward strand.
TATCATTATTAACTATCTGACTTGTTGATACATCATCCAAATTATCAAACATCTTCCCTTTTTTATTACAAATATAGACTTTCCTAGCCAATTCAAGTACACGTTTGTTATTCAAATACATCTTCTGAGAACTTTTACGAACATCAAAACCCACTTTTCCAACATACAAACAATAATATGCATAACATGCATCAAGTGTTGGAAAATATTGTCCAATATATAGTGTGCATACATCATCACCATCAATTTAAGTAACACTATTACTACCAACAATCACATCTTCGTTGCTTGAGTTCAACTGATTTTCATCCTACCAAATTACACATAACAACAACATTTAGATGACAGAAATTACCATCAAAAAATACATGTGAAAAAAGTTGCTACTAATCATCACCAAAAAACAAAACAAAAATAAATCATATAAAACAAACATTAAGGTGATTTAAATAAAACCATATAACCAGTATATAAATCCAATGTCATATATACTTACAACAATTATCAATCGAACGTAATATAGGTTTAAATAAACTCCAAATAAGAACATATAATACATATAATTTTAACAAACAATAAAATATGTAATTCTCAAACATACTACATCGAAAACACAAAACTATAACCTTTGTACATATAACATGCGTACCGATGAATCCATTGTGTCGTCTATGATAACAATAATTTTATCTGAATCAACAAGACTGTTTGCGTCGTCAGTTGGGTCTTCGATTCAATGCTTGTAGGAGGATAAGACTGTTTGAAAATGCATATAACAAAAGGGGTAAGACGAAAGATGTGAGAAAACAAAAGAGGTAAAAAAAACTGTGTGATAATGTGCTGTGATTTGATTTGACATTGCAAGTTGTAATTAGTGAGACTCAAAAATCTAGACGTAATCATGTATCTGCAATAGTTAGTTTCCAAATAGGGATTGACGTTGAAATTTAAGGAGGAAATAAGAAAGATATGAGTACAAATAAAACCACCTTTTGTATCAATAGTAGTTTTATTGTACAATGTTGAAATTAAATCCAACGGATGTAGTTAAAGAGACCTAATTTTATAAAAATAGGGTAGGATGCAAGAGAAGACAATCATATATAATCTTTTTTGGATATATTTAATGAAAAAGATTGAATCAAAATGCACAACATGAGTTTGTATTGATTTAAATGGAGAGATAAATAATTAACAAATCAAGAATTGAATATACCCACTAGATAGAGTCGTTACAATTTTACCAATCTAAAAAGAATCAAAATCTAATTTTCTAATATTGTTGTTGACTTAATGTTTGGTATGTTTTGTACATGTATTTTCCTCTATAAAAATATAAAGCTTTTGTATTTTGTAGATATTATTAATTAAATATTATTAGTTATTTATTTGTATTATATTAGATCTTACACTTTTAATGTTTAGAACATATTTCTTTAAATAATTTATACATATTTGAATATTATAAAATATATGTTTGTATTACAACCTTTAAGCCTGAATATACCATCCAACCATACAAATGAATGAATGAATGGATGAATCTCTCTAGTATCTATTCTTATCTAGAACTTTCAAAAAAAAAAAAAAAGTATTCTTATTAGAACCTATATATCTATGATCTATCTCTGTCCCTTTAACATATTGGACTCACTAGGCAAGCTTGAAGATTAAAAATGTACAAAGGTAGAATCTTTTACAAAGAAATCTTTCTTTCTTATAATTCATTTCCACAAATTGAAGAAGATTAAAAAAGTACAAATTATAGTAGAACTTTGAATGAATGAAATTATAGAAAGAAAAACCGTAGAAGGCAAATACATATATATATATATATATATATAACATCCGCGGGTATGCGTGTTTTTTATGCAAACGATAACGTTTACGTGAGAAGCACGTAAACGATAGCTAATAACTATTTCTTATTAATTAGGCTGACAAACAGAAATTGGCGGACAGACGAATGCGGTACTGTCCCAATTTCGCTGTAATAAGGCTATGTTTTTGTTTTTTTTGACGGAAACGCAATTGTTTCGTTAGTACTGTTAATGGTGGGGAGTACACACATTGGCAGCATTCACATGGGTCTGACAGGCGAATGGTGGACAGAAAAGGGATCCGTTCCACATATATCCGCTAGCTACATAACACATTGACGAGTTCAACAACTCACGTACATTATTTTCAAAAAAAAAAACAAAAACAATTCATGTACAGTCCGACAAAAACAATAGTAACAAAAGAGCACGTGTTTTTAATTTCCTGCCTGGCATGGCACAGGCGCTGTTCATATATAAGTACTAAATGTCCTATTGTCTGCATGCATTGCCTTGACACAGAAGGGCAGTTGGACGCAATTCATATTTACTACTCTGTCCACGCCCAGGAGCTTTGCCTGGTAAAAAATCATTTAATACTGTCAAATGCTGACGTCAAAGCGAATTCGCTCAAATCTATTCCAATCCACTCCCAATTTCCTAATTATTTTTGATGCTCAAATAATTGAAGGAATAACTAGATTTTTCTGCATGCTCAATTTGACTCCGGACTAATCACCAGCCTATCTGATGTGATGGGCTTTATTTTATTTTATCTTATTTTCCTATAAGAAGGAGATTGGCCTGAGTTTTGTTTTTCTTTCCACATTTTAATCACATTGAAACTTTGCGTCAAACTCTACGAAATTCTCTTTCGTGAAATGTGAAACACAAGTGCCGTGTAACGTAACCAAGCAATTACCATGCTGCAATAAAGCCAGAGTAGCCAGAAGAATGAACACATGACAACAAAATCAACCATCCATACATGTATCTTGTTTCCTTTTCTTCTTCTTTTTTAACGCCGGAATATATAGTGTTTATACTTAAGAAAGAAAAGGAGGGGGACAGGGCAGTTGGAGAGTCATAACAAATGTACAGTTATTAAATGACTATATTAAAAAATTTACAGTTTCATTAGTCACACTTTGTCATTGTTGATTTAAAATTTCTTAGAATGTGAACTCATTGTAGAGAGACAATTCTAACAACAATGGCCAAATGATATAAATAGCTTGATCACTACTGAACGCAATATCTCTTGAGACAGTACATAAATTTTGGTTGCCTTCCTCCGTTCTTCTTCTTATCTGGTTTCTCAGCAACTACAAAAAAAACCATGAGCTCAAGCTCTTGTTTCATGGTATCAAAGCTACAACATCACTGTGATTGTTGATTCTAGAGTAATAGATGCATCATCTTTCATGGAAGGTATCAATGTTGAAGGGGATTCATCATTATCTTTATCGATAATGTTGTCACTAGTAATATCGAACATTTCTAATTTGATTTCTATCAAGCTTGATGGAATCAATTATCTTATCTAAAAGTCTTTGTTTGAGCCTATTCTTAGAGACTACAAACTTATGAAATTTGTTGATGAATCGGTTGATCCACCAATGGTGACATCGTTGGAATATGTTAACTGGTATACGCATGATTGGATGCTTTTGTTATGGATAAATACAACTTTATCGATGTCTGTTTTGCCATATGCTGTTGTTTTAAGCTCTACAAGAGAGACATGGCTTATTCTTGCTCACCAATTTAGAGCAATTGCACAAGCACATGTCATGTCTTCACACACAAGTAACTTCATGACATGAAGAAAGGATCTCTATCAGTGGTTAAGTATCTTCGACAATCTAAATCTCTTGTTGAACAATTAGCAACAAGTGATTTCCTAGTGAGTGATGATGATTTGCAGACTTGTGTTCTTCATGGACTTTCATCTAGATATCGCTCTTTTACTTCATCAATTAGAGCTAGAGTAAGAAGTTTGCCATTATCCATTAAAGAATTATACTCATAGCTGATTTGTGAAGATATGAGTATCAATGAAGTCTTATCACAAATTGAATCTGTTAATGCTATGTGTGACCATGCCAACCCGGGGGTCTGGCGTGGAGTCGCGTTAGAGGAAGGAAATCAAAGCCATGTTAAGATGGCGAAGGCGCAAGATAAGATAAAAGTAAAAGAAAAGGAGTCGTCACCTAGTCTTTTAAAGGAAAGACGAGGAAAACAACAAAAGATTGAATGTATGAGATGAAGATGTGAAGGCCAACTAGTCTAATTCGCTTGCTAAAGGTTGGATGAATGTTTGCTAGCCTAGATCGTGCTCTAAATGTGCCAACATGAATGCCAAGACAAAACTGGATGGATGTGCATGATGGTATGCGAAAACTGCGAAGAAATCCACATAAAATGACAAAATCGTAAAGTATGATACGACAAAGAAAATCACATGAAATGACAAGGTTTTTGCAAAGAATGATTTAGAAAATCATACAAGCCTCAATAAAATAAAAATGCAAGCAACTCTAGTCAACAGAATCATAAAAAAAAACATTGCGAAAATCGAGATAGAAAAATTGCAAAGAAACCCACATAAAACGGACAAATGATGCCATGCGAAGGAAATCACATAAAATGATAGTGTTTCTGGACAGAATGCTTGGAAAAACCATATTGATGTCAAAAATATAAAAAATGGGATCAACCCAAGTCCTCGAAATCATAAAAAAAAAAGTTGTGAAAATCAAAAAGGGAGAAATAGTATGCAAATGGGCTAATGTGGGCCTTTCGGTCAGTTCATGTGCGCCCTCGGGCGATGAAATTTAAATCAAACCAAAGAGATCTGAAATGTAGGATTAAAAGAAATCAAATCGAATGTAGAGTGAGGGACTCACAAAACTAAGGGGAGAAAAATTTAAGAAAGAAACACATGTGATGCGAATCCACTTAGAAAAGGGGATAGATGCGCAAATGTGATGAAAACTATATGAAATGAATGAATAAATGCCCAAATGTGAAAAAAAAAAAATGCGAAGGTATGGTTTGGACAAGGATTATGCAAGATTAAGTGCGAAAATTAAAGTGCATACACATGGATTAGAGACAGGGGCAATTTGGTCATTTTCATGGCCAAATGTGATAAATGCAAGTATGGGATTGATGCATGGTCTAAGTCATGTCAAAATGTATACAAAACATCTAGAAAATGTTATTTGCAAGAAAACATGGAGGGGGAAAAAATAGAATGATATAAATACGATAAAGGACAAACACAAGGGCTAAAATGCAAAATTCACAAAAGGGATGAGGATTTGGATCAAAAAGGTGTTCATGATTCCTATTCTACATGAAGATGATGGATCAAATGTGTATGTGACACTAAGATGTGTGAAAATCGCACTTGGGTAATTTCCTGAAAACTTAGGGTCTAAAGTGCAAAATTCACATATAAGTGCTAATGCGATCAAAATATGAAACTAAAGATTGATTTATAGTGAAAACATGATTTTTAAATGAAATCTTTGATTAAATGAAAAATATGGAATGCAAAAAGCGAAAAACAATAAAAATTTGCAAGAAAACATTTAAAACCCTAAATGATGAATTTAAAGTCAAACTAAGGGTCTATATGCAAATTCCCTGTGTTCTGGACTGTTTATTAAAGATTTAGGGACTTATGTGTAAAATGTCAAGGACCTGAATGTGATAAAAAGTGAGCTTTCATGATGATCAGTGTAATTATGGAATTCATTAGTGTTCAGGATGCAAAATTCATAGAGAAAACTTATTTTAACAATTTTGGGGACTTAATGCAAAAGATCAAGACTTGAATGTAACAAAAATTCAATTTTTATGGTGATTAGTGTGATTTTAAAAACCTTAAGGGTTCAGAGTGTAAATTTCACAGAGAAAATTCATTTTAAAGAGTTCTAGGGGTCAAATGCAAATGTTCAGGACTTAAATGCAAGGAAAATATGAAAACAGGGGCTTAAGCAAGATGAAACATTCATGAATGCATTAAAAATGAAAAATGCAAAGATGTAGGGAATTATATGCAAATTTCACAAAGAAAAATAAAAGAATTGAAAGTATTTTAAAACTTCAGGGACTAACATGTAAAAAAATAGGACCTAAATGTAATGAAAAGGACCTCAATGTAATAAATTAAGGACTTAATAATAATAACCTAAACTAAAGGGGCCTGGACGTAAATAACTCTCCTTTGAAGATCGTCGGAGGCTCATCGGCGCTCCTCCTCTGGCGAACACTCCGACGACAGCTCTACTGCGGCCCTGCGGCGTTAGGTGGCGAGCGACGGTTGGGGAAGCTCCGGAGGGTCACGGCGATGGTCTCCGGGAAGCTAGGCAAGGCAACCCCGCGCTCCGGCGAGGCTCTCTGATAGGTGACGGGGAAGACAACGACGCGGTGCAGCGGCACTTCGGCGATTGGAACGACGTGGAGACACCTGAAGGACTTCCTGAGCGACGCGAGGAATCTTCTGGAGACTTTAACGAGGGCTGGGGTGGCCCGATCCGCTCCCCCCATCCCCTGCGTCAACGGTGGTGGCTACGGTGGATCGTCAGGGCACTCCGACAGTCCAAACGGTGATGGGGCGGCGCGGATGGCTTCGTGGAGACGCGGTGGAGGTCCCTGGATCGACGGTGTGAAGCAAGGAGGCCTGGTAAACTCCTACGCCTCTCGACGACGATCGACGGTGGCAGTGGGGCTGGCATCGACGGCGGAAGTCCGGAAGCAGAGGGAGACTAGAGAGAAAGAGGAGAGAAGAAGAAGAGGGAGGAGAGGAGGAGAAGATGGAGGAGAGGCCCTCGGGGGTCCTCGCCTGAGGCCAAGCCGCCTAAGACCTCACTTGTGGATTGAACCCACCACCGGAGGTGGGTTGACGGCAGGCAAGAAGGGGGGTCACCGTCATGGCTCAATTCCAGGATCCTAAAGCAACTTTACAAGCCTATTGAATCGGAAAATAGGATGGGAGAGTGGTTACCTGTCGTGCGGGATGTCCCCTCCGGCGTGACGGTCGACGGCGGCGTCTGGAAGCAGCTCCGGCGGTGCTTTAGCTGGGGGCTCCAGGAGGCAAAAAGGGGTGGGAATCGCTCTGGAAGGTGGGGGTCGCTCTCATGGTGAGTTGGGTCTCAAGAGGGCAGGCTGTTGCGTGCTAGAGGGGAAGCTTCCGATTTATCCAGTCTGTCGGTGGTGAGGAGCTTTTAAGCTCCGGCAGAAGCCTCCTCCACCATTGATCCTCCTCCTGGATGGCCTCTGCGTCGTGGGATCGAAGGCACGACGGAAGAGGAAGGCCCGGAGATCGCGGAGTCAAGGATTGAGCGCCGGAGAATCAAGGATTGGCTGTCGGGATCATCACCAGAAAAATCGTGGTCACCAGCGATGAAGGCTCGCCAGAATTATTTTGGGGTTTTGTATAGTTTTATGGTTTATGGATTAAATGGGTTATTGGGCTGCAAATGGGCTTAGGGTTTTGTTTTTTTGTTTTGGTTTTTGTTTTAGAATTTTTAGGATTTTTTAGGGTTTTGATTTTAAGTTTTTAAATTAGGGTTTTGTGATTAAATTTGATTTTTTTTAAAAAAAAATTGGGATTTAAGGTTTAATTAATTGGTTTTGAATTAGGATTTTAATTATTTTAGGTTTTTGTTTTGTTTTATTTTTGGGATTTTCATAGATTTTAGGGTTTTTGATTTTAAGTTTTTAAATTAAGGTTTTGAATTTTAATATAGGCTTTTTATTTGTGTTTTATGATTTTAATTAAATTTGTGGTTAAGGTTTAATTAATTGGTTTTAAATTAGGGTTTTAATTATTTTAGGTTTTTATTTTATTTTTGTTTTGGGATTTTCATGGATTTTAGGATTTTTGATTTTAAGCTTTTAATTAGGGTTTTGTGATTTAAATTTGCTTTTTAATTTTGGGACTTAGGGTTTAATTAGGGTTTTGAATTTCAATTAGGTTTTATGGTTTTAATTTATGGTTTTTGTGTTTTAATTAGGGTTTATTAGTTTATTTAGGGTTTTTGGGTTTTAATTAGGTTTTATGATCTTAATTTAGGGTTTTTGGATTGATTAGGGTTTTGAATTTTAATTAATTAGGGTTTTTAATGGATTTTGACTTTAATTAGGGTATTCACTTGATTACTTGGATTTTAAATGGATTTAAGTAGATATTATTTCATTTTGGCTTGAATTAGGGTTTTTGTTTCGTTAATTGGATTTTTAAGTGTTTTAAATTTGATTTTGACTTGAATTAGGGTTTTTGTTTTATTAATTGGATTTTAAGTGTTTCAAATTTGACTTTGACTTGAATTAGGGTTTTTGTTTCATTAATTGGATTTTAAGTATTTTAAATGTGTTTTGTTTGGTTTTTATTTTAATTAGGTCAGTGTGGATTAATATGGACTTGAATGGGCTTGTATGGGTTTAAGTGGGCTAGGATTTTGGTGGTCGCAATCAGAGCATCATCCGGAGGAGCCTGCTGCCAAGTGACCTCAGAATCGGGGTGCCTACACTATGATAACACAGAAGAGTTTTTGTAACATCTGGGCCCGGTTATCTATTTGTATTTAATAAACCATGTATTATTAGTGATTTTGTGCTTAATGGTTTATTAATGGATAACCTATTGTTTCTTGGTTGTGTGTGGTTGTGGGTGGTTTTCTGTGCATCTGGTTGCAA